>ML852705.1:19637-33326 GCA_009831015.1 Picea engelmannii | reverse complement strand
TGGTGATATTTTGGTGGATAATAAAGAAAGCTTTGGAGAATCTATGGTGTGCATTGGGAGTCTTCTTGGTGTCTCCATCTTATTCTTGTGAGGTGATATATTTCCATTGTTTTGTATTTTGCTCTCACTAGTTTGTATTTAGAAACTCATGTAAAGTATTTTGTATTGGTGCTATTGATAGTAGTATTGCTATTGATTTTGTGGTAGTTCCTTAGTTAGTTTGGAAAGTATTTTGCAAGCTTCTTTGGATGCTCTCACCTCTATTGTTCTTGTGTAGCAAAGGCAAGCTTTGGGGAATCACTATTGGGATTGGAAGAGTGGCTTTAGAGTGGAAAGCCAAACTCTTTTAATCATATCAAAGTTTTCATGCTTATCTAACCTTGCTTTCTTTCCTCTTTCTCATGCAACTTTCTCATTCTCTATACTGTTATGATGTGGAATAAGTTCTAAGAGTTTCAAAATAAATCTCAAATTTTCCATTTAAGTTTATGTATCATTGGGCTAAAATTGTATGGTTTTGTAGCATTTTGAAGTGTATCCTTTAACATTATTTCTTGCAGAATTTTTGCTTAAAGGGAGAGTTGTTACAAGCCATTTAGTTCCAAAGGCCTCCAAAGGGCAATCTCCAAGTTGGACATCAAGTCCACCCTCCTTCTACCTTTCTAAAAATATTGTAAACCACCCTTGAGAGTCTCTTGGGTGGCCTTCTTGTCAATTTACACATAAAAATCTGATATTGTAATAGTTGGGATTTCTCATTTTTTGCTTTTCATTTTTACACCCATACTTGGCCAAAATGGTAGGCATTGTGTCTCCACTTGTGCCATAGTTGCGGGGTTTGTATTTTTGTTTCCAAAGTCTTTTATTTCTTTCATAATACCCAACTTGGCCAATACGGTAGGCATTGTGCCTCCACTAGTGCCATTGTTGGAGTAGTTTTTCTTTCAAGTCTTTACATTCTTTCAAGCAATTTAATTTTAATTCTTTATTTATACCCACATTGGTCAAACGGTAGGCATTGTGCCTCCACATGACTGGAATTGTGAGGCAACAATAATTTCATCTATTTTGTAAAGCAAGCATTAATCCAATTTCATTATTTGTTTAAGACAAACTAATAAAGCATCTCAATACATTTACTTTGCCCCACCTTGCAAGAGGGTGGCCCTAAGCCATTCCTTGCAATAACGGAAGGCTTGTTTTAATATTAAAATCATTGCTCGAATTAAAATTTATTTCCCAACGTTTGCCCCGTATTCTCTCCCCTTGCCACTTAGTTGGATCCTGGGTGACAAGAAAGGGCAAAGGTTGGAGGTAGTGATTAGGCATCCACAACCAATTGTTGTTCTTGCATCATCAAAACAAAGACTTGGGAAGAAGCTTGGGGTGCTAGGTCGGGGACGATCTCACGGCGCTCGGCGTCCTCCAGGTGGAGTACCTTGCAAACTTTGGGTTTGACCTGCGAAGCTAGGGTAGGCCTTGTTGCCATACTTTTTGAGCATCCAACACTCTCTTTTGGTGTGAACAATAATGGTTTTGGGGTAGTCACATAGTCTAGGACACAATCATTCACACCTAATCCCCCTAATCAAAGTGACACATAAAATTTGATAAAATCAAGTTACACCCACTACATTCACAACACTTGCAATACATGTTTCAAGGCAATCTCATAACATAATATCTCATTTTCTTTTTGCAAGCGATCTTATGGTGGTGTGATTCATTTACAAGCAAGTTTTCATTTCAAGTCTCACAATCACATTTAAGGCAACTTGAATTCTCACACATTTGGGTATTTCAAGCAATTAACATTTCAAGGCAATATCTACATTTTGGTGTCTCATGTGATTGGTGTATAATCGAATTTCCCTTTTGTATATTTGTAATATCATCTAATGTGCTTATTCTTCTTCATAAAGTTTTATGTATGATATATTTCATCATTTCATTTTGTGAATTGAATGTTTCATTTATTTAATTATCTCTTTCATGTATATGGTGTAATTATCTAATTCATCTTGTTCATTGTAAGCTATCTTGTATTTCAATTTGTATATCTCAATTGTAACGTAACTCTTGTTGTATCCTATAGCATTATTTGTCTCTTGTATAAGTTGTATTTAATCCTTTAATTATGTAATCTAATTGACCCCTTGCCCAACCTTAGGCACTAGTCATAGTTGACTTAGGGAAAGGCTTGACTCTCATTGAAAGATTTGCATTTGCATTGTTGCTTTCCATATAGGCTAGTTTCCCCTCACCTTTAACAAACTAAAATTAACTCCTATAATTCATCTAATAATTCACATAGTAACTAGGGTCTACCCCCCTTGGCTTCCCTAGGAGTAAGCCTAGACGAAAGAGGTTCAAGTCAAAGTGACAGCGTGGGCTTTGAACCTAAGTATTGTGCCTCTAAGGACACACTAAGTGAGCAGGACTTAGCTCACGTTTGCAAGTGTGTATAAGGACGGCAACAAACTTCTCCTCTAAAACTTGCGCACTGCAGATCTAGATGTGTATATATCCAAATGAGGCACTGGCCTCTCTTATAAATAGTGGTCTGGCCAGCCTATAATTAGGTCTAGGCTGACCTGTCTCTTTACCCTCTTAATTTACAATTAACTGTCAAGGCACAGTAGGGCCGACTTTTACTAAGGCACAATAGGGCCTAATTAAATATAATATAATAATATTATTCAACTCTCTCTCAGGTAGAATATTCTTCGAAGTTACAATATTTCAACACCCCCCCTTAACAAGAAGGGTATTCTACTAAAAACATTAATAACAACTGACTGGACTCAATACATCATCAAGAGGAGGGGACATCATCATCAGCATTGGGAACACTGTCGGTCATATCTATAGGTCATCGAAAGTTTTTTTCATCATCAACATCAGTAGAAACTAAACATCATCATCATCTACAGCGTGGAGCTAGAGTAACATCATCATCATCAACAACATGAAGCTGGAACATCAACATCAACAACACGACGCTGGAATAACATCATCATCATCAACAACATGAAGCTGGAACATCAATATCAACAAAAATATAACTGGAACATCAACATCTATATGTGGCAACAGAATGAGGCAAGTGCATCAACACCAACATCTGTGGTACTTTGACAGACCATCCTTACTGGACCTTCTGGATCTGCCCAGGAATCATAAGATTCCCGAGGATATAAAATCCTAACAAGCTACCACGTGGTACTTTGACAGGCCGTCCTTACAGGACCTTCGGGATCTGCCCAGGAATCATAAGATTCCCTAGGATATAAAATCCTGACTGAGCTACCACTACTGACCACAGCGGGCATATACATTCATAGGTACTCTGACAGACCGTCCTTACCAGACCTTCAGGATCTGCCCAGGGATGATCAATCCCCTAGGATATAAAATCCTAACTGAGCTACCTGTTGTTGGTCAGGACACCATAGTATCATCAACATCACTCCCCCTTTTGAGGGAGGTCCTTTCGGACTACACCAAGCGTGTCTTGGAAGTACTCAAACTTCACACGAGACAGAGGCTTAGTCAACACATCTGCAACTTGCTAATTTGTGCCAACATATTGGATCTTTACAGCTCCCTTCTGCACCATGTCACGATTGTAGTGATATCGTATCTCTATGTGGTTCGTCTTATCATGAAACACTGGGTTCTCTGTCATCTTTATGCACCATGTCACGATTGTAGTGATACCAGTTCTCTATGTGCTTCATCTTATCGTGAAACATTGGGTTCTCTGTCATCTTTATGCAACTCTGGTTATCACATAGAATCATGGTAGCATCCATCTCTAGGTCAAATAGACCTGTCAACATCTTCCGAAGCCATATGGCTTCACAACTGGCGAAACATGCTGCAATGTACTCTGCTTTTTCCGTGCTGAGAGCAATACTGGAATGCTTCCTGCTTTTCCATGAAGTCATGGTTGACCTCAAACTGAAACATCCTGAAGTGCTTTTTCTGTCTGAAGCACTTCCAGCCCAATCTGAATCAGTATAACCATATAGTCTGAAGTCATGATCTCCAGTATAACAGAGACCATAATCCAACGTACCCTTAAGGTACCTCATCACATGCTTTGCAGCTACAAGGTGAACGCGTCTTGGCTCCACCAGATACTGACTCAAGGTGTTCACAACAAAGCATATATTTGGCTTGGTATTCGTTAGATACATCAACGAACCAATAATCTATCTGTATAGAGTAGCATTAACTAACTCTGACAAAGTATCAACCAAGAGCTTCAAATTTGTCTCCATGGGTGTGGCCATGGCTTTACATTCCAACATGTCAAACTTCTTTAGTATTTCAACTGCATACTTCCCTTGGTTAAGGAAGATCTTCTCTGGGCTCTTCCAAACTTTAAGACCTAAGAAATAGTGCATCAGGCCTAGGTCCTTCATTTCAAATTCAGCGACAAGTTTCTTCTTACAATTTGTGATGAACTTTTCTTCATTTGTCAAGAATAAGTCATCCACATATAGCAACAATATAACTGGTCCATCATTCTCAATCTTGAAGTAAAGGTTGGGATCAACTTTACTCTTGGTAAAGCCCAAGCTCATCAAAAAACTATCAATCCTGCCATACCGAGCTCTTGGAGCTTGCTTCAACTTGCAGACATGAGTCTTCCTGTCCTGTAATTCAAAACCAAATTTTCACATCACATTGTACCAACCTGGTACACTTGCTCAACTACAACTCAATCTGCATAATCATGTGTTGTTTCTATGTGCTTTCTGCAAAGCACTATTTGTCTCATTGCCTGAGAGTATGTCATCTACTTTTTCTGCAACTGTTCCTTCTGGAACCAGGACTCTGCACTTGCAACTGCTATTTCTGAAGCTAAGAATGACTGCTCTATTCTCACTGTAGCTGCTAAAATCTGAGAGTAGCTCCTGTATTCTATCATGGCAACAACTTCATATGAAACTAAGAGTGGGTCAATAACTGACACTAAGGGTAGCTTATCCTCTTTCTCTATAGGTAACTCAATCTTCTATTGTAGTCATGTCTCCATGGCCCGACTAATGTACTGCACCAACTGGCACTGGAGATAACTCAATCTCAAATACATGGATTGTCATACCTGCTCCCTCTGAATCTCATACTGTATCAACTTCTTTTAATGAATCATGCTTGTTTTATATCTACTTCTTCTGATTACTGGAGCAAGTGTCTCGTCATAGTCTTCTCCCTCTTGTTGGGAGAATTCTCTGGACACAAATTAGGCTTATGCATCTCTATGAATGGTTTCGGGGAGGCTGCTCCTGCTTACTGGATCGTGAGGGTTGTCTCCCTCTGAACTCTAGCTCCTTCTGAGCTGGTACTTGGTGGGGCTGCCTGCCTCACCACTGATGGAGCCATCTGCTTCTCATGATATGGTTCGTCAATGCTATATGGATTTTCATCTTGCAAAGTGTCACGAGACCATATTGATCTCTTCCTGGTTACTGCAATGGTTCTGGGTAGGCCCTTCTGGCTCTACTAACTTTTTTTGCTCCCTTTGAGCCTTGATTTCTTCTAAGTCTACAAAAAACTTCAGAGTCCCTGTAGGATATACTTTGTGTTGAATACCAAGTCTTAATATGAAAAGCTGAGTCAGGCTTCAAACAAATAATGCTTCCTGTCAAGGTGGCTTCATTGTCCATTAACTAAGTCTACTGTGAGTTCTATTCTAAAGTTCAGTCATCTTTGGAGCCTTCTCCTCCATACAATCAATCTCCATATGAGATATTTTGTATCTCAAAAGTAGCTTCTTCTTCTTCTTTTTCTTCGATACATGGATGTATACGGTCATGTATACAACTTGGATAACCTATTCCATGTATCATCTAATATATTGCCTCTTGTAATCGTCATGATAGCTCCCTCAGGGTTATCACCTGTGACCTGCCCGAAACAAGAACAACAAGGGAGAAACAGTAGACAAGAATAATACTCTTTATCATAATAATAAAAACAATAGCGAGAACAATTGTCATAGTAGCTCCTTTAGAGCTATCGCTTGTGGTCTGCCTGGAACAAGGGTCAAAAGTAAGAAATATAATAATAAGAAATGAGAGCAACACTCTTCTAGTGTTGTGATCAATCATTCCTCCATGGTAACCTGGAAACAAAACAAGAAGTTCTCATGGAGGAGATGTCAGTTATATCTAGTAAATAATTACAATAAGCATTTATCCCAATATTGCTCACATGCTACCAAGTATTCAATAATAAAACTTTTCAAAGATTGCTATCACAATTATAGTGTTTAGCAGTTATCAAACTTCATATGTGCAAATTTGAATCTTATCAATTTAATCAATCAAACCTGGAACCTAGAGTCTTATCCTCAAGAAAGAGTGTTGTTGTTTTTCTTCTGAGTCTCCTTCACTCAAGATGACAAGTATTTTCTCTGTACTAAGACAATATGCTATCTTGACAAAAATCTGAGTTAGGGAATAGACTCTATAATCTCAACTTTAATCAATCTAATACTTTGACTTCAATTTTGACCAATGGTTAGTGTGATAACTTCAACAGATCAAAATGCAACCTGGATATTCATAAGATCACAATAATGGCATAACAAGTAGAGGCATATCAAAGTAAACAAACCTGGGGTGCATAGTTCCTTTGAATGTGATGGATCTGAGATCCCTCTAGATCTACAAAAGATCCTTTCTCCTGTAAATACCCTTTAAAATAATGATACAGTTTGAGCATATGTAAGTACATACCTCTGATAGTAACGATAAGTAGTGGCACCATCCGGTAGCAGTGGCAAGCCATAATGAACCATTAAAACTTCAAAGGTGCTTCAACTTGTAACTTAAGGTTAGCTGGAGATTTGCTAGGGTAAGACGCACTAGGACAATAAAAATTAGTCCCAACACTTAACAAAAACTTTCACTGCAACTGATACTGCAACTGGTGTTGCAATTGGCATGAAGGAATTGGCACGAAGGAACTAGCACTGCAACTGCAACTGATACTGCAACTGCAATTGCAACTGGTACTTCAATTGCAACTGCAACTACAACTTAGGGTTTTATGAGGAAACCCTAATTTCTCAAACTTCAAATTTCGGAATTCTGATCTAGGGACTAGATGCGCCCTCTTAGGGTGAGGTCCTAGGTGTGGTTACTTTCTCCAACGTCCCCCTCAAACAAGGAAACGTCACACTTAGGATTTATGCAGAAACCCTAATTCTACAACAACTGCAACATTGAAAACTGAATCTGGGAGAGGGTGCGCTAAGGTTAGCTACTTCTTAATAAACTATGAATTAGTCTCTTTCAGACCTGCTCTGATACCATGTTGAAGTTTTACTTATACAACTAGCAGTTACGGTTCTTCTTTATTATTATAATGATTTAGCACATTAGCTTCATAAATACGATCATTGAAAGAGAGGCAACCACAGAAACAATAGAGACACACAGATTATCCTCGGAAATCCTCATGGGGAAGAAATCCCAACAAAACTTCCTCAATATAGCAAGACCAAAGACCGAACAAAAGATCCTCCTCTACTCCTTCACTAGGAAGAGTAGCGCACCGCTTGACCAAGAAATACCAAGAGATAGACCAAAAACCCTCCGTGACATCACCCCCAATTGCAACAACTTCTCCTCCAAGACTTGCGCACTGCAGAGCTAGGTGTGTATATATCCAAATGAGGCACTGGCAACATAAGACACAATAGGGATGACTTTTACTAAAGCACAATAGGGCCTAATTAAATATAATATAATAATATTATTCAATTCTCTCTCAGGTAGAATATTCTTCGAAGTTACAATATTTCAATAGTACAATATTGTTCCGATTGGAGTTAGATGAAGTGTTGAAGGTGTCAAATGTGTTATGGGTGCTAGAACTCAGGAGGAGTGTACTCTTAGTCTCAAAGATGGAGAAGAACGACTACCATATATTGTTTTGAGATAGAAAAGTGTTGTTTGTGCCCAGACGATCTAGCTTCAGATCAGTGGTGGTTCTTGGAGTTAGAGAGGGCAACCTATACAGGTTGAGGGGCCAGCCTATGTGTGTTATGGGCAGTAGTAGCAGAGAGACAGATGAGGAGGAGCATGTAGCTCCACAAGTGGTACATGCTCCACCAGTAGCACAAGTTTAGAGGGAGCATATAGCTCCACCAGTGGTACATGCTCAGAAGGAGCCATAGTTCAGAGGGACTCGACCCTCAGGATCCAGTAGGGAGGAGCAACCTCCCAGTACTGTTCAGAGGAAGTTGGACTTCAGCGGAAGTCAACAAGCTCAGAGGAGGCATCACTCATCCAGAGGGAGCCTACCTTCAGGTACAAGTGGAAGAGAGGAATCTTCCAAGCAGGTGTCATGGGTTGAGGAGGCCAGACAAAAGGATCTGAAGCAAGAAGCTTCTAAGAGCAGTGTATTCTCCATGGAGGACCCATTTGTTACAAGATTTTCCTCAGTGACTGAGTGAGCAGTTAGTCAAGAGGATTGGACATTAGGATTTGCTTTAGTGACCAAGGATGTAGCCAATCAAGAGGATTGGAGAGCAAGATTTTCTTTGGTGATAGAGGGAACAACCAATCAGGAGGATTGGAGTGCAACTGTGGTAGCAGACCCCGTATGGGAGACAAAGATACTTCTAGGTGATGGAGGATGGAATGCCTACCTCGCTAAGAGAGAGTGTTGATGCTTTTGTAGCATCGAGAGACATACCCACAAGAGGATAAGGTGTCAGTCATGTGGGAATCTTCGTTGGCACCAGATCAACATTTCATTTAAGTGAAAACGCCCTTGGGATGAGGCTAGGGCCTGATGAGCTTGGTGATGGGCTTTGTGGGCTTGTGTTGTGGGGTTTCACACCCACAAAGATGAATAATATATTTTAATTAATTGTTGAGTTTAGATGGGGTTCCTGAACTCACTTATAAGACTCCTATATAAGGAGGGGAGAGATTGTGACAAATCTCATTGTGTCATTATGGAGTTAGCATAAAGTGCACTTGTACTAGGAGCTTGGAAATTTTGGCAAGGAAAATTCTACAATTGTGACAAATCTAGCCTAGGGTTTCAAGGAGGATTTTCTATTTCTGTTTTAACCAAGGAAGGCTTCTTTTCCAGTCAAGAGAGGGCACACGTGTGAAGAAGAGGGGAAGAAATTGTTAAGGTTTAAGCCATTATTATAGTTCTTTGCATTTCAATAGATAACAATAGCATAAGATAGAATCACTGAGAAATACACTATCAAAAGAGACACATCATTTATCCTGGGAAACCCTCATGGGGAAGAAAACCCAGTAAAACTTCCTTATTATAGATAGCCAATACAATGCCAAGAGATAACTCAAACAAGTACAGAAAGTTCTCTCCCAAAGATGCGCCTCTCTCTCTCTCTCTTCTCCAACTGCAGCTCCAAAACTTGTCTCTCAATGAACAAGTGAGTGTGTGTCTAAGTGAGGCGCTAGCCTCCTTATTTATACAAGTCTAGAACGTGTGGAAGTGTCTCTTCACTGGCAGGGACGACTTCTCAATCTGGGTGGTTATAACCACCTTTAATATATTCTGGGGCCTCTTTAATATATTCTGGGTCTGACTTCTTATTCTGCCTATTACAATTACATTTTGACCAATCCGTAAAAGGGGATTTGGTCCTTTACAATAGTTGACATGATCAATCCGCAATGGGGATTTTGATCCAATGAATAATATATCAAATAATAATCAAAATACACTTTGCAGTTACATTATTTCAACACTCCCCCTTAACAAGAAGGGTATTCTTCAACAACATTAGGCGAGAGAGAGGGTTGCATCATCAACAACATCTTGGAACACTGACTGGCGTATCTATAAATCATCGGAAGTTTTCTTCATCGGCAACATCGTCATTCTCAAAGGAATGCAATCATCATCTGCATCAATATAAATTAGTATAAAACTAATACATCATCATCATCACAGCACGAGGCTGGCTCATCATCATAATATAGGCCTGGCTTTACGTCACAGCTGTCAAGATGGAAGCTCAATACTCGTCTTTCTTTACGTCGCAGCAATCAAGCTGGAAGCAAGATACTAGACTGGCTTTACGTCACAGCTTCTCATGCTGGAAGCACAGTACTAGTCTCATCTCAACATCTTGCTTTACGTCATAGCACTCAAGCTGGAAGCAAGATACTAGACTGGCTTTACGTCATAGCTATCAAGCTGGAAGCACAATATTAGTCTCATCTCATCGTCTTGTTTTACGTCACAGCTATCAAACTAGAAGCAAGATACTAGACTGGCTTTACGTCACAACTATCCAGCTGGAAGCACAGTACTAGTCTCATCTCATCGTCTTGTTTTATGTCACAACACTCAAGTTGGAAGCAAGATACTAGACTGGCTTTACGTCACAACTATCCAGCCGGAAGCATAGTACTAGTCACATCACATCGTCTTGCTTTACGTCACAACACTAAAGCTGGAAGCAAGATACTAGACTGGCTTTACGTCACAGCTATCCAGCCGAAAGCACAGTACTAGTCACATCACATTGTCTTTCTTTACGTCACAACACTCAAGCTGGAAGCAAGATACTAGACTGGCTTTACGTCACAACACTCAAGCTGGAAGCAAGATACTAGACTGGCTTTACGTCACAACTATCCAGCCGAAAGCACAGTCCTAGTCACATCACATTGTCTTGCTTTACGTCACAGCACTCAAGCTGGAAGCAAGATACTAGACTGGCTTTACGTCACAACTATCCAGCTGGAAGTTCAGTACTAGTCATCCGTGCTAACGTACTGGAGCTTTAAGGCTCCTCTCTACACCATGTCACAGATGTAATGATAACGAATCTCTATGTGCTTCGACCTGTCATGGAATACAGGATTCTTTGTCATCTTTATGCAGCTCTGGTTGTCACATAGGATCGTGGTTACTTCCATCTCTAGGTCAAATAGATCGGTCAACAACTTTCAGAGCCATATAGCTTCGCAGTTGGCAGAACACATAGCAATGTATTCTGCTTCCGCTGTGCTGAGAGCAATGTTGGATTGCTTCCTACTTTGCCACGAGATTATGGCTGATCCCAAACTGAAACAACATCCTGAAGTGCTTTTCCTGTTAGAAACACTTCCTGCTCAATCTGAATCAGTGTACCCTCTCAATGTGAAATCATGATCTCCATAACTGAGACCACAATCTAATGTACCCTTAAGGTACCTCATCACATGTTTTGCAACCACTAGGTGAACATGTTTGGGTTCTACCAGAAATTGACTCAAGGTGTTCACGACAAAACAAATATCTGGTCTGGTGTTTGTCAGGTACATCAACGATCCAATGATCTGTATATACAGTGTGGCATCAATCAATTCTGACGAAGTGTCGACCAGTAGCTTCAGCTTCGCTTCCATGGGTGTATTCATGGACTTGCACTCTAACATGTTGAATCTCTTCAAGATTTCGATTGCATACTTCCCTTGGTTAAGGAAGATCATCTCTGGACTCTGCCATACCTCAAGACCTAAGAAATAGTGCATTAGACCAAGGTCTTTCATCTCAAATTTTGAAGCGAGTCTCTTCTTACATTCAGTGATGAGCTTTTCTTCTCCAATTAAGAATAAGTCATCCACATACAGTAATAGTATTACTGGTTCATCATTCATAACCTTGAAGTAGAGGTTAGAATCTGCTTTACTCTTGGTAAAGCCCAAGCTCATCAGAAAGTTGTCTATCCGACCATACCAAGCTCTAGGAGCTTGCTTCAATCCATACAAGGCTTTCTTCAACTTGCAGACATGAGACTTCCTATCTTCAACTTCAAATCCTTGAGGTTGCTCTATATACACTTCCTCTTCGATAACACCTTTTAGGGAAGTTGTTTTTACGTCCATCTGGTGTAACTTCCACTTCATCTTAGCTGCAAGGACTATGATGGTTTTGATCGAAGTGTATCTGGCTACAGGAGTGAATGTCTCTTCATAGTCACGAGCTACAAATCTTGCTTTATACTTCTCAATACTTCCATCAACAACATGTTTTATTTTGAAGAGCCATTTGGACGATACCACATCCTTGCTATTCGGTTTGGGAACTATTTCCCATACATCATTTTTTATTATGAATTGGTATTCTTTTGTCATGGCATCTGCCCATTCTTTCTTTTGAATAGCTTCTTCAAAGCAGGTAGGCTCCTTTTCTAGGAGATCACACATCAAAGCCATATAACTGGAGAATGGCTTAGGTCTCTTCACATGTCTCGTGGTTTCTTCGGGAACACCATATTTCTCTCCATCTTGAATAAGCTCTCTAGCCCAAGCTGGCTTTCTTTTATGGAAGATTGTCATCTGAGGAGGTTCTTGAAACTCTACTATGTCATTATCTTCTAGAATTTCCTCATCAGGGGAAGTTACGACTTCCCTCACTGGTTCAACAACTTTGGGAACCTCCCTCACTGATTCTGCAACTCTGGGGATTATCGGTTTCTCTTCATATACCTCTTCAAGCTGGCATTTTCTCGATTTCTTGAGCACTGCATCTTCATCAAAGATCACATCCCTGCTGATCTTAATGTGGTAGTGACCTGGTATATAGATTTTGAAGGCCTTGGAGACCTCACAATATCCCACAAATATTCCCTTCTTTCCTGAGGGTTCTAGCTTGTTTCTTTTCTCTTTCGGTATATGTATAAATACCGGGCAGCCAAATATTTTGAGATGGCTTACCTCTAGCTTCTTTCAGGTGAACATCTCTTCCGGGGTTTTGAACCCAAGTGCACTATGGGACAATCGGTTTTACACATATACGGCTGTCAATGCTGCTTTTGCCCATAAGCACATAGGAAGATCTTGATCGTGGATCATGGTCTTCACGACTTCCATTATCGTTCTGTTCTTCCTTTCAGCCACACCGTTTTGTTGAGGATTATAGAGAGTAGTGAGTTCCCTCTTGATCCCAACATCTTTGCAGAAGTTCACAAACTCTTTTGAGGTGTATTCTCCTCCATTATCTGACCTGAGTATCTTGATCTTTCTTTCAGAAAGATTCTCTATCAAGGCTTTGAATTCCTTGAACTTGTTGAACACTTCATCTTTAGATTTCAAAAAATACACCCAGGTCTTATGAGAATAATCATCAATAAATTATACATAGGATACATACCCACTAATGGAGGGCGATGGCATTGGGCCACACACATCTGAATGAATGAGTTCTAGGACTCCTTCTGCTTTGTTGTCTCTCTTCGGAAAAGGGTTCTTGATGTTCTTCCCTTGTGCACATCCATTGCATACGCCTTCATGGTCGACCTTGAGTTCTGGTAAACCTGTGACCGCTTTGCATATGTATGGTAGCGCCTTGTAGTTAATGTGAGCTAATCTTCTATGCCAAAGTTCACATGGATTTTCAATGGCATGGGTCATGGCAGCTTCTGAGTGACCCTTTAGCTTATACAAACCATTCTCTTCTTTTACAATGATGATTGCTTCATTCAAGGTTTCTCCTTTAGTACGTTGCTTTCTGCAACCTTCACTATAGCTTCCTCAGGGTTATTACCTATGACCTGGAGCAAGGTCAACAAAACAACAAGCAAGAATAATATCCTTTTGATAATATAAAGCAATAGCATGAACAATCATCACAGTAGCTCCTTTAGAGCTATCACTTGTAACTTGTCTGAAGCAAAGATTAAAGGTA
>ML852704.1:7688-30149 GCA_009831015.1 Picea engelmannii | reverse complement strand
TGTTATTGGATCCATCTGTTGAGCATTCCAGATCGACATCTTCATTGTATCAGGTTCTTCTATTATGAATGAAGATCAGATCTGAATCATGTTTGGGTGTCTATTCTATTGTTGATCCTAAATATGGTTGAGGTATGTTTCAGTGCTTTATCGTCTTGTTTATCGTTGAAAACACACATATAAACCATTAGTATAACCCTAAGCGCAACCTAAAGGATCATTGTAAGCAAAGTGTTTGACAAAATACCACAACCAGTAAACGTTTAAAAAGACACCAAAACCATGATGTTCCTTACATATTGGCTTGGGAACATTACAAAATGTCATCCAACCGATCCTCAAATCTAATGCATGCAACCACATTCCCTCTCACTATTCAAAGAAAAACAAACATCAAATTTCCCCCCTTCAAACTTGCCCAAAAATCTCACTTGCTCACTGCCACTAAGAGCCCAAGCTTTGATACCATGTAAAAATTTAATGAAAAAATCATCTTATAAAAAATTCTATCATACACTTAGCAACCTAGAGATAACTGTCTTCTATGAACACTGAAATGTCCAAACCCACATTCATAAACTACCATAAGAAAATATACACATTGCCAAGCATTTTAACAGCAGAATAAACACAATGAACAACAATCATTCAACCTAGAAATTTAGGTAATGTCATGGAAAACCCCAATGTGGGGAAACCCAATGTGAGAGAGAGAGAGAGAGAGAGAGAGAGAGAGAGAGAGAGAGATTTATATAGCTTCAGGAAAGTACATATCAGCAGAAGCAATACAATTTCTAGCAAGAGTAAAATACCTTACAACACCCAAAATTGTCCCAACTTTCTTCTTTGGAAAATGTACCTAGAAATAATTGTATGGCATGTACGACTCAACTAGACAACGCTAAAAAACGTCCTCTCCACCGACAAAAACCACTAGAAAATATTCCTCGATTTACGTGCAACAATGTTGCCTCAAAATCCGTGCCCTCCTAACCTGTTCTACGAACTGTACAGTACGACCCTCTTTATCAGCCAACAATGACAACAATCTTCACTCAGGAATTTCTTGGGAAATGTGCCCACTCTCTCTTGGGAAATGCGCCCTCCTAGCTTCCCTCTCTTTGCTCTCTCAAGCTATCTCAAAAATATATCAAACTCTTTTTCAATGTGTCTTGCACACTACCCAATGCATTCTTTTATAATCTAAAAGTAACTCTTCACATTCTCCAACCCTAAATCGAATGGCCAAGATCTAATATTTCCTTTACATGATCAAGGGTTATGATTTATTCTCTCCAAAATAAATCACTTTAAAATATTAAAGTAGATTTTTACTTTATAACATAAGTGCACTTTATGAAATAAAGTCACTTTAATATTAAGAGGTACACTTTATTAAAAGTCACTTCAATAAAAGAACCACTTTATCACAACTTTATAAAAACCCATTACAAAGTCAAGTGTCTAGTAGCGTAGGTACAAGGTTACTTCCGCATACAAGACACACATGTGAAGTACCTCTCAAGATAAAAAGCTAACAATTCTTACTTTTTACACATCAGGAGATGGATGGAATCACGATGGAGTTTATTTGACTTCTTCTGCGCTATCTCTATCTACTCTTCATGCTCTCTTACTGTATTTAAACAATAATTTAAAAACTACCATAGATCCATCTTAATCTTGGATCTATTAAGCTTGGAGAGGAATCAAAATAGGATCTATAAACTTGTACCTTGTTTTTTAATCCCTCATGGTGCTTAGTAGATCAAGGGTTAAGATGGATATATGCTAATAGATATGGTTTTCTTGGATGCTACTTGTCAATACACATAAAAATACTTTCGTAGGGACCATAGTTTTAGATTCACTTGTTTCTCTCTTATTTTTCTTTTTATTTTAGATTTAATTCACCTGGTTGCCTTGGGTATCTTTCCAATTCAATTGTCTCATGGACAAGATAGGATATTGTCTTCTTTATTTTTTCAACCATGAAATTGGCAGTGCTGCATTAACTGATCCATAATATCACCTTACTTTTAGAGAATGTTCCTCCAAAAATTGGCTTCAATGTTATTTCAGATATAATTCACATGTTGATTATGGTTCACTGCTTGTGATGAGAATGTAACAAGCGCTTCKCTTGATGCATACACAACAAGGCAATAATTGAGCCACTGAGGAGAAGAGCTTACTTGATGACAAATGGATTTAATAATTGTCGRAATGTAATATGCAATTTCACTGAAGGYTAGTAAATGTTCTCCGTTAGGCAATGTTGGACTTGTGGTTGTGCTTTATGTTTCAAAATATGAGACACCAATTATTTTGATCCAGAGGCTATGTACTCATTCCCACAAACAATATTTCCACCCAAAGCTATAGCAGCTGCCAAMGAAGCTGGAAAGGCTCCAGATGTATTTTATTGTCTCAAGTTGCTAGAGGCAATAGGAATGTCCACTGTCCCTAGTTCAAGATTTGGTCAAAATTAAGGGTAATATATCTTTATTATCTCTGGTTAAATTTACATACATGTGCAAGTACAAAGTATTTTAGAGATATTATTTCTTAGACTATACATCCCTAATCATCCGTTTTACCTAATATTCATGCTATCTACAGGGTTTTCCACTTGAGAACAACAATATTACCACTTGAAGAAGAGATGCTTGAGATAATGAACAAGTTTAATATTTTCAACGATGACTTTATGGAAAAATATGAAAATTATAGTTGGTCAAGGCTGTAAAGACAAATTTTTGAACGTTTAAACTTTCATGGAGAACACAATGATTTATGTGTTATCTTCATTTTACAATGTGGTATATATTTCAAGGTAGGCATGTCTAGCATTTATAAAAGGAAGTGAATTTGTAGTCTGTTGTGTAATTATTTGAATGGGGCTATTGCCTACTCAATTTTTTTTGGTTTCGGTTCAGGACTTTGGCTAGCCAAACCGAATTTGTATCTAAATGTTGTCTGAAATCTGTTTCATATTTTCATGCAAGTCACCTTTATAGACACTGTAAATTGTGGATCATAAAAATCATAAATTCCTACGATGTTGTATAGTCTGACCCAAATCTCCTACTGTTAATCAATGGTTGCATAACAAAGTAACATTGAACATACATCTTGAATCTATCTTCGAATTTTGAATCAATAAGCCATGTGAAAGATAGGTAACCTTTTGAATGCATGTTTGATATTGATTAGGTGGTCTACTAGATAAATGCATCGACAATCATTTGTTAACAGAAAAACATGAATACGTACAAGAAATTTATAGGGTATATTAGATGTAGTTTGTAGATATAGTTCAAGTTCATTCATGGTTCATAAAAATTTTCAGGACGCTGAATTTATTAGTCTCAATCATACAATTTTCTGTTAAAACCAAGTTGAGCCCAAGCTTTGACTAGGTAGATTATGGCTTTATGTGGAGCTTTTTTAAATATGGCAGAAGTTCCAAAAGGTCCCAATTTTTTTTGGCATTAATTACATGGCTCTAGTTCCAAAAGGGTCAATGTGGATGGAATGTAACTACTTAGAAACCCATATTTTCATAACGTTAGTTATCAAAATCAAAGAGGTTAACCAAGTTTTTGGAGATAATGAAAATCGTCCCAAACGTTTTTGCTAATTTTTTATTTGTATATTTTTAAATAGTGGAGTTCTAAATGATAAATGTGAATTGTAAGTTTTGAGAGTTATTTTAAGTGGTTATGAGTTAGATGTGGGATATTTCTTAAAATTTGGGAGGTCACCGGTTCAACTCTCTTGATACCCTTAGGATTAGGGTGTGTAACTAATAAATTAAAATGACAAAAAGTTAAGGTTTTGTTTATGGTTTCATAAATCAAGGTAATTTTTAATCAAAATTTTAATGAAATTTCTTGTTCAGTCTTTGTACTATATGTACAATTCGACTAGAGAGATGAGTTCAAACTCATCACAACAAAGAGCATCAAAGACTAATAAATATTTGATTTATTTTTTTCCAAAAGATGTAAGTTCTGGAATGTTATCACAGGATTTGTTTGTGTGAAAATCCCTCCACAAGATCCTAATCTTGTGTAACAATTGGAAGTTTCTACCACTATCACTTAATTAGATACCTCCCTCGTTTTAGTGATTGAAGAAGATCCAACACAAGTGAGGCTTCCATGGTGACCTCAAGGGATCAAATAACAAGATTAGTCAAGCTTACAACCGCCTATCTTGGTCACCTGAAGGTTAGGTCTAAGTCTAGGAGATGTAAGAAAGGTAACAAGGTAATTGGTTCACTTTTACAAGACAATAAACAATTTGAAGCATAATATAGACAATTACCAAGTTATATAGCTCAATAATGACCTCTTAGACACTAGATAAACAATAAATCCAATTGTTGTTGCAAATTACAACATTAAGACAATCTACAACAACAATGAATGTTTTGCAAAAACAACAAGAAAAAGTACCTAGATATAACAATTAAGCATGGAAATTAAACTTTCAAGATATGAAACAACATCCAATTGCTAGATTTAAATTATAGCAAGGGAGAACCTAGATCTCAAAGTTCCCGTTTGACCTCACACACTCCCTTCATGCGGTTTCCCTCGCAAAGATAGCTACTATCAAGGTTTCCCTAATTAAAGCTACTTTATGAAATAAAGTCACTTTAATATTAGAAGGTACACTTTATTAAAAATTCACTTTAATAAAAGAACCACTTTATCACAACTTTATAAAAAACCATTAGAAAGTCAAGTGTCTAGTAGTGTAGGTACAAGGTTACTTCCGCATACAAGACACACATGCGGAGTACCTCCCGAACTAAAAAGCTAACACTCTCTCTTAGAGAAGGATGTACTCGCTTCCTTCACCATCATCTGATCCCATCACACTATTCTCAGTTGGATCTTCCTCTGAACCTGGAGCCATCCTCAACACCTACACATAACTTGAACAATAAGACATTCTCCTGATAACTACCCTGAACCCTGAGCTCCAAAGAGAATCCACTCCACTCTGGGCATCAGTCCAATCACACCAGCTGAGCCTCCTGTTGGTGCTTAGAAGAGATTCCCTCTCTTCTCTCGGAATGCAATACTAAATCCTTGGGCCCACTGCAGGCTCAAGAACCTCTTGCTTCTCATCCGACACTGAATCATATCCTAAAGGTTGTACTCGCAACATGTACAACCTGTCCACCCAATCACCAATCAACTGTGGTTCAACCGGGACACTCCCTCCCTATATTTAAATACATGTCCTCTCTTGAACAATGCACAATATCGATCATTCTCCAAGGCTGATACTGAGAGAAAGTTAACCCTTAATCCTAAAACAAAGAGAACTCCATCAAGCTCCAAGAATCCTCCATACTCGATTCAGAATCTAACCCTTCCAACTCCATGTACAACTCACACCATATCACCTTCACTCTCCACCAGTCGGTCAGGACCTATCTTTGTGATAATAAGGAATGCTCACTAGTTTTGCGTCATGTGAGAAGAGGCTCCACTGTCAACAATCCATTTGAAATCACCCTTAAATCCTGCACTACTGACACTGGATACTAGAGTAACCAAAGAAAATTCCTTATCAAAATTGGAAGAAAAATCCTCCATGGCTGTTGTAGTGGCTGTATCAGGCCCCTCCTGTACCTTCCTCTTCCTCTTCTTCTTCTTCTTAGGACACCAAGAAGAAAGGTGCCCCAACTAGTTACAATAGTAACATCTAGCTTTACTCAGGTCCCTCCCAGAATTTCCTTTCTTCTTGATCTTAGCAGCAAGAGAAACATTATCCTCAGTTTTTTCTTCCTTCTGACCACTAATATGAGACCCCATCCAGATCTCCTCCTGAGTGAATTCATCCCACAACCTGCTCCAATATGGAAAATTTTCTCAACCCACAACACACTTCACAAAGACATCCCATTCCTTTGTGAAGCCTTTCAAGGCTATCCTCCCCAAATCGTCTTCAGAGATGATCTCTCCCATTGCAGCTAACACGTCCTTAACTTGGAATAGCTAGGTAAGATAGGATGCAACATCCTCACCGTTATCCATCTTCGAGTCATGCAACTTATCTTTCAATCCCATCTTCCTATTGACATTCTTAGCCTTAAATAAATTCTTCAAAGTTTCCCACATCTCATAAGTTGTCTTCTTCTCAGATATATGTGGAATGAGAGGGTCCTTCACACCATCTAGAATGATCCTCTAAGATTTTGCCTCCTTTACTTCATGCAAATATAAAGAAACAGTATCTGATGTGGGAGCCACAACAACATAACTGGCAGAGTTCCAAATCTTATTCTCCTTGAGAACAACTGACATCCGGACCTTCCACTGCAAATACATGGAAATGCCATCCAACCGATACTCAAATCTAATGCATGCAACCACATTCTCTCTCACTATTCAAAGGAAAACAAACAACAGATTTCCCCCCTTGAAACTTGCCCAAAAATCTCAGTTGCTCACTGCCACTAAGAGCCCAAGCTTTGATACCATGTAGAAATTTAATGACAAAATCAACTTATAAAAAATTATGTCATACACTTAGCAACCTAGAGATAATTGTATTCTATGAACTCTGAAATGTCTAAACCTACATTCAGAAATTACCATAAGTAGAAATGCACATTGCCAAGATTTTAGCAGTGGAATAAACATAATGAACAACAATCATTCAACCTAGAAATTTAGGCAATGTTAGGGAAAACCCCAATGTGGGGAAAGACAATGAGAGAGAGAGAGATTTATATAGATTCAAGAAAGCACATATCACTAGAAGCACTACAATTTCTAGCAAGAGAAAAATACCTTACAACACCAAAACATGTCCCAACTTTCTGCTTTGGAAAACGTTCCCATAAATAGCTGTATGGAATGTACGACCCAACTGAACAACACTAAAAAACATTCTCTTCACCAACAATAACCACTACAAAATATTCCTCGATTTGCGTGAAACAATGTTGCCTCAAAATATGTGCCCTCCCAGCGTGTTGTACAGACTGTACAGTATGACCCTCTTTATTAGCTAACAACTACAACAGTCTCCACTCAAGAATTTCTTGGGAAACGTGCTCACTCTCTCTTGGGAAATGCTCCCTCCTAGCTGCCCTTTCTTTCCTCTCTCAAGTTATCTCAGAAATCTCTCAAACTCTTTCTCAATGTTCCTTGCACACTACCTAATGCATTCTTTTATAATATGAAAGTAACTCTTCACCTTCTCCAACCCTAAATCTAATGGCCAAGATCTAATCTCTCCTTTACATGATCAAGGGTCATGATTCATTCCCTCCAAAATAAATTACTTTAAAATATTAAAGTACATTTTCACTTTATAACATAAGTGCACTTTATGAAATAAAGTCACTTTAATGTTAGAAGGTACACTTTATTAAAAAGTCACTTCAACAAACGAACCACTTTATCACAAATTTATAAAAACCCATTACAAAGTCAAGTGCCTAGTAGTGTAGGTACAAGATTACTTTTGCATACAAGACACACATGCGAAGTACTTCCCGAGCTAAAAAGATAGTAGTTCTTACTTTTTACACATCAGGAGATGACTGGAATAGGGATGGATTTTATTTGACTGCTTCTGCGCTATCTCTATCTATTCTTCATGCTCTCTTACTGTATTTAAACAATAATTATAAAAACTACCATAGATCCATCTTAATCTTGGATCTATTAAGCTTGGAGAGGAATCAAAATAGAATCTATAAACTTGTACCTTGTTTTTTAATCCTTCATGGTGCTTATTAGGTTAAGGGTTAAGATGGATATATGCTAATAGATATGGTTTTATTGGATGCTACTTGTTGATACACATAAAAATATTTCTGTAGGGACCATAGTTTTATATTCGCTTGTTTCTCTCTTATTTATTTATTTATTTTAGATTTAAATCACCTGGTAGCATTGGTTATCATTTCAATTCAACTGTCTCATGACCAAGATAGGATATTGTCTTCTTTATTTTTTCAACCATGAAATTGGCAGTGCTGCATTAACTGATTCATAATATCACCTTACTTTTGGAGAAAGTTCCTCCAAAAGTTGGCTTCAATGTTATTTCAGATATAATTCACATGTTGATTGTGGTTCACTTATTGTAATGAGAATGTAACAAGCGCTTCACTTGATGCATAAAAAACAAGGAAATACTTGAGTCATTGAGGATAATATCTCACTTGATGACGAATGGATTAATAATTGTCGGAATGTAATCTGCAATTTCACTGAAGGTTAGTGCATGTTCTTCGTTAGGCAATGTTGGACTTGTGGTTGTGATTTATGTTTCAAAATATGAGACACCAATTATTTTGATCCAGGGCCTATGTACTCATTCCCACAAATAAAGTTTCCACCCAAAGCTATAGTAGCTGCCAAAGAAGTTGGCAGGGCTCCAGATGTATTTTATTGTCTCAAGTTGCTAGAGGCAATATTAATGTCCACTGTCCCTAGTTCAGGATTCGGTCAAAAATAAGGGTAATATATCTTTAGTATCTCTGTTTAAATTTACATACATGTGCAAGTACAAAGTATTTTGGCGATATTCTTTCTTAGACTGTACATCCCCAATCATTAGTTTTACCTAATATTCATGGTATCTACAGGGTTTTCCACTTGAGAACAACAATTTTACCACTTGAAGAAGATATGCCTGAGATAATGAACAATTTTAAGATTTCAACAATGACTTTATGGAAAAATATGAAAATTATAGTTGGTCAAGGCTGTAAAGACAACTTTCTGAATGTTGAAAATTTCATGGAGAACACAATGATTTGTGTGTTATCTTCATATTACAATGTGGTATATATTTCAAAGTAGGCATGTCTGGCATTTATTAAAGGAAGTGACCTTGTAGTTTGTTGTGTAATTATTTGAATGGGGCCATTGCCTACTCAATTTTTTTCTGTTTCGGTTTAGGAATTTGGCTAGCCAAACCGAATTTGTATCTAAATGTTGTCTGAAATATGTTTCATATATTAATGCAAGTCACCTTTATAGACACTGTAAATTGCGAATCATAAAAATCATAAATGCCTGCAATGTTGTATAGTCTGACCCAAATCTCCTACTATTAATCAATGGTTGCATAACAAAGTAACATTCAACAGACCACTTGCATCTATCTCCGAATTTTGAATCATTAAGCCATGTGAAAGATAGTTAAACTTTTGAATGCATCTTTGATATTGATTAGGTGGTCTACTGGATAACTGCATTGACAATCATTTGTTAACAAAAAAACATGAATACGTACAAGAACTTTATAGGGCATATTAGATGGAATTTGTAGATTTAGTTCAAGTTCATTCATGGTTCATAAAAGTTTCCAGGACGCTGAATTTATTAGTGTCAGTCATATAATTTTATGTTAAAATCAAATTGAGCCCCATCTTTGACTATGCATATTATGGCTTTACGTGGAACATTTTTTAAATATGGCAGAAGTTCCAAAAGGTCCCAGTTTTTTTTGGGATTAATTACATGGATCTAGTTCAAAGGGGTCAATGTGGATGGAATATAACTAGTTAGAAACCCATCTTTTCATAATGTTAGTTATCAAAATCAAAGAGGTTAACCAAGTTTTTGGAGATAATGAAATCGTCCCAAAAGTTTTTGCTATTTTTTTTTTGTATATTTTTAAATAGTGAAGTTCTAAATGATATATGTGAATTGTAAGTTTTGAGAGTTAGTTTAAGTGGTTATGAGTTAGATGTGAGGTCTTTCTTAAAATTGGGGAGGTCATCGATTTAACTCTCTTGATCCCCTTATGATTAGGGTGTGTAACTAATAAATTAAAATGACAAAAAGTTAAGGTTTTGTTTATGGTTTCCTAAATCAAGGTCATTTTTAATCAAAATTTTAATGAAATTTTGTGTTCAGTCTTTGTACTATATGTACAATTCGACTAGAGAGATGAGTTGAAACTCATCGCAACAAAGAGCATCAAAGACTAATAAATATTTGATTTGTTTTTTTCCAAGGGATGTCAGTTCAGGAGTGTTATCATAGGATTTGTGTGTGTGCAAAGCCCTCCAGAAGATCCTAATATTGTGTAACAATTGGAAGTTTCTACCACTATCACTTAAGTAGATACTTCCCTCATTTTAGTGATCGAAGAAGATCCAACACAAGTGAGGCTTCCATGGTGACCTCAAGGGATCAAGTAACAAGATTAGTCGAGCCTACAACACCCTATCTTGGTCACCTGAATGTTAGGTCTAAGTATAGGAGATGTAAGAAAGGCAACAAGGTAATTGGTTCACTTGTAGAAGACAATAAACAATTTGAAGCACAATATAGACAATTACCAAGTTATATAGCTCAATAATGACCTCTTAGACACTAGATAAACAATACATCCAATTGTTGTTGCAAATTACAACATTAAGACAATCTATAACAACAATGAATGTTTTGCAAAAACAACAAGAAAAAGTACCTAGATATAACATTTGAGCATGGAAATTAAACTTTCAACATATGCAACAACATCCAAGTACACAAAAGAACCATAACTTCACATGTTCACCTGTTCTCGTCCACTCTACAAATCGTCTTTCCCACTGCCTCATACATGAGAACCATCTAGAGTCTTCTTGTCAACTCTACTTGCTCAGAGGAGGCTAATACATTATCTTCAATTCTGTTCACATGACGATGCACCCAACACTTTGGGATTTCACACGTCCACCTTGTGCTCAACCACAGGCACGTCTAGCGCATCAGACCACCTTTCCCACTGGATAATTATCTGGATTTCTTCTCACTCTCTCAATGGAGGAGGTCATCTCTACATTCCTAGCTTTGTCTCAGGCATGAACCACATACCCTTCTTAGGGGATTTCTCTCAGGTTTGTAAGCTGAGAGAAAGACTAACATAGCTGCAATGATCCACACCCCATAGGTTTGTAAGCTGTAGAATGTCTCACATAGCTACTTTCATCAACACTCCCTCTCATCTAGGGATGCATTCTTCATAATGTCAGGTCTCACATGGATGTACTCTGAATTTTGTTTTTGGCTGGAGTCATCAATACTCCCTCTTAACTAGGAAGACATTTTTCACTAAGTTACTCTGGTGAATATGTTTGTAATCTACTCATGTGTAGGAAGGTACTGCAAGTGTACGATTTTCCTCTGCATCATATCTCTGATATAAGGATATTTCATCTCATCATGTTTTCGATCCATTGGGAAGCACTGGGTTCTTAATGAGCTTTACACAAAACTCTTGGTTATCATCATAGGAACCATCTCATGTTTAAGTAAATCTGTCAGAAGCTGGTGAAGCCACATTGCTTCGCACACTTGATGCTATCTACTCTGCCTCTATGGTACTCAAGGCCACAGAGTTTTGTTTCTTGCTGTATTAGTAAACCATGGAAAACTTCATGGTAGAACATCAACCAGATGTTCTCTTCTGGTACATTGTATTTTCTGTTCAATCTGAATCGTCATATCTTGCAAACTCAGGTTCACACTGGAGGGATATCTCAGGATATATTCAAATGTGCCTCGCATATATATATATATATATATCAATATATGTTTTGGTGTTATCTAGTGAGTTTGTCTCGGTTGAATCATGAAACGACTAGGCATACTCACTGTATGGCATGAATCAAGTCTGGTGTTAACCAGACACATCAGTGATCCAATCAGCCGTGGATCAATCTCATGTGAATCATCATCATTCATTTTCTTCAAATTCATTACGGTGGTTTTGCATTCTGTCATATTGAACTTCTTAAGTATTCCCACTGTATGTTTTCTTTGAATATAGGAAAATTTCATCGGTCCTCTGTCACACTTCTTGTCCCAAGAAGTGGTGCATCATACTCATATCCTTTATCTCTAAATCAAAGTCAAATCTTACTTGTATTCAACAATAAGGATTTCTAAAAAATTCATCAAAATCAAGCTCTCATCGCCAACACTGTTAATGATATAGGTTTGGATCAACAATACTCTTGCTGAAATCCAAACTCATCAAGAATCTATCTATCTGATATTGTTTCCAACTCATGGATGGTAGTACGGATGGAAGTGCATTGGGTTTACTGGAACAAGTGTCTCATCATAGACAACTCCCTCTGTTTGTAAGAAATATCTGGCTATAGATTTTGTTTTGTATTTCTTGACACTTCCATCAGCTGCATGCTTGATCTTATAGATCCACTTTGGAAGTTATCACAGACTTCACTTCTGGTCCTTGAATAATATTTTATACATCAATTTGAGGGTATACTGGTATTCTTTTGTTATGGCATCTTTCCATACCTGTTCTTATGTTTCTTCTCTAAGACAAGGAGGCCCAATGGTAGGGCTCTGAATATATCAACTGGAGAAACTGGATCAACTGGAATAGTGTTTGTATCCCTCTGGATTGCTAAAGGGGGAGAAGGTATTGTCTCACTGTTAATATCCATTTGAGATTTTATGGATCTTTGAAAGGATTTCTTTCTTACAGGAACATCATTTCTGCCTTTTCTTGTATGATGAACAAATATGATTTGGACTCCCGTACCAGGGATAATTGTCCAAATCTTTGAGAGCTCCCTATACTAGGAATAATATCCTTTTATTTATTTTAAAAAATGCAATCAACTTGTAAAATTAAAGATCAATTGATTTACCTAGTTGTTGTCATGTCCTTTTACAGGAAGTACTTCTCCTCTCTCTTCTCTTCACTCTTTTGAGGTGGATTTGGATCAATGTCAGTGGTAGAAGCATATTGTCTTCCCTTCTTTCTAGTTGGATAGTTTCTTGCAATGTGTCCATACTTGTCACATCTGAAGCACTGAATTTCTGAGGCATCTCTTCTTTGATAGCCTGGATTGGATAAAGACTTTTCACCTTTAAATGTTTGTCTGAAATTTCTTTTGAATTTTCCTCCATTCTTTGTATGAAGTGCAAGAGCGTGATTTTCTTCTGAGGAATCTTCCACTCCTCTATTTCTAAGTCTAAGGTCTTCTTGAGTGCAATTTGTCCATATGAGCTCAAATGTTGGTAGATCTTCTCTTCCAATGATACTCTGAATGAAGGGCTCCCATGATTTTGGAAGATTCTGGAGAGTGGTTAAGATAAGTTCTTTATCAAACATGATTTTCCCAATGGTCTGATCCAGGTGGATATCGGTGGCCACCCACCTTTTCCAAATGGTTCAAAACAGCTTTCTGGCAATTCTGGCAATTTAGAAAAATGGTTAACTCTGCTAGAAGGTTATTTCTCTGTTCACAATTTTTCCGACAAAGAAAAGATCACCTTCACACTCCTTAAATCTCTCTCTCATGTCAAACATTGGTGGGAAACTTACTAGGAGAAAAGTTCCACAGAGGAGTCTGGAATATATGGGGCCGATCCCACTTGGGATTTTTTTGTGGATGCGGTAAAGGAATAGTATTACCCTGTTGACAACTATGAGGACCAGTACATGAGGTGGACCACACTGCGGCAAGAGAGGAGCCAAGTAGTTCCAGAGTTCACCAATACCTTCCATACCTTGCACACCAAGATGGGTATCAAAGACTCTGAGCGACATTTGGTTCTGAAATACCGTGGGGCTCTACATAGATACATCCAGACTGAAATGGATTTTCTGGACATCTCATCACTCGGCGCTGCTTATTGATATGCTGTTAAAATTGAGCATAAATTTAAGCACTAGAAAAAACGGGAATTTGGGTCTGCAAATCCGCAACAACAACCAAAGTATGACAAAGACAACCCTAACAAACAGTCTCCCGAAAACCAGTCCAAGACACAGAAAAAGAAGGGTCATGGGAAGACAAAGAATGAAACTGGAAAATGGTGCGATTTCCACAAAATCCCCTGGCACAACACCGATGAATGTCGCTCAAAATAGTCATTGGTGGCCGAGATCAAAGACAAAGAGCCAAACCCTGATTCATAATCTGATTTTGAACATAATGGTAAATGACAGATCATTGACGCAGACCCCACTGCTATTGTCACAACCACAACAATTCAACCAGAAGAACCAACAGATCCTGAAGAGGGGGAGCGCCTTTTTCATTCACAGATGTGGGTGAAGGGGACCCCGCTACTTTTATTGTTGATAGCGGAATCTAGAAGAACCTCATCTCAGCAGAGGTCATCAAACAGTTGGGATTGTCGACAACACCACACCTGCAGCCATACAACATCTGGTGGCTTCGACAAGGAAGAGATCTTCGTGTCAACAAATAGTGTTGATTGTCATACGACATCCAACCCTTCAAGGATGAGGTATTATGTGATGTTTCCCCACTGGATGTCTGTGATGTTCTCTTGGGCCAACCATATATGTGGAGACGCCATGCTATTTATGAGTCTCGACCCCGTAGTGTCATTGTTACTTTGGGGGGTCATCTCTACAAAATAGCAGAGGTAGTTCTGACTACTTTTCCATCTAAAAAGTGCCACAAGGTAGTATCTCATACTGCAAAATTCATCTTCTTCACAATTTGTTCAAAAGGGGAACAAAAGGACATTGCAACCACTATAGCCTTGCCCCAAGCACCTTCTATCCAATAGAAGCAGGCCGACAAGGCTGCAAAAAAGTGAAAAGATTCCTTCTGCACATCGTCCTCTCATGTATCTTGACTTTTTGAGCAGCCTCAAATGCAACAGGTTCGTGACAGATTTCCACAAACTGAGCAGCGCGACATCTCTAGCAAGACAAGCAGCTCACCAAGATGCAGATTCAACAAATGCTTTTCCCTCTCCCCTGGGAACTCAACGCAATGGATACCATTGCTTCCTAAGGAGGGAGGATTGATCCAAGTGGATATTGGTGGCCACCCACCTTTTCCAAATGGCTCAAAATGACTTTCTGGCAATTTTGGCAATTTACTATTTTTAGCAGGTTTTAACTTTCGGGGCCATTTTGAGGGTCCAAATGAAGGTTTTTCGAGATCGAGATTCTCAATTATAGACAAAGGAATTATTGAGCCCCCAAAATGAATCTCCTCGACGATACCTTTCCAACGAGCTATCACACGCCTAAAATAGAGATCGTATGCAAAAGTTACGACCCCGGGAAGTTGATGTACTCACTTACCCAAATGGGGCCCACATGACTTTTGGCGCTTCATCTCCTAGGGTTAGGTTTTTGGATGTCTAGGAATTTTGGCATTCTTGTTTATTGTAAAAAGGCCTTCAGAGCCTCATTGTAATCATCTTCTTGCGAATGCGAGTAGCCGTCGCATCTCTTCTCAGAGATAAGCTGCCACCATTCTAGTGAGTCTTCCACTCTGTATTTTTACAGTCTCTGTACATTTCTTTCATTAATAGAAATCGTGTATTACTATATATATGTGTTTATGGTTGCATCTTCGATATGTTTCTGTTATATTATTGAATATCTACGATATCTCTATGCATTTATTTATTATATCTCCGATCTCATTTCGTGCCGAAAATAATCCAGATCATGGTCTCTAGCTGTTCTTTAATCTCTGATAACTTCATAAAGAAGAGTGAAACTATGTCATGTTTTGTCATCTTGGTACTTTGAAGTTGGGTTTTTAAGGTAATATCTTTGAGAGTGTTTTCACTTTCAAGCATTCCTCATAAGGTTTTTATACATATCATAGGATGTCTTCAGATTGGCAATACGGGGCAAGAGATGATCTCTTACTGAGTAGATGATTATTTTCCTTGCTTTGACATCTTCTTCTTTTATTATCTTCTTATCTATATCTATAGCCATGTCTGGTAGAGTTTTAGTTGTTACATCCAAGAGGTCATATTCTTCAAGGGTGAATAGAAGCTTTTATTTCCATGGGCTGAAGTTGCTTTCTCCGTCAAGCCTATCTTCTACTAACTTTTGTTCTTCATTTTATTGGTTTCTTCGAATACTTGTCGGATGGATTTTGAAAACCTAATGATTAGGTTGAATTAGAAACCTTGGATTGTTTTGGAATTATGAATGCCAATGATCAATTTAGTATTATCACAGAGATGCTTGCTGATTCAAGAAAATGTTCTTTCAGAAACCTAGAATTAATATTCTGCAGGAATTTTCGGCACCCTAGAAACCCTAGATCCAAAACTTAAAATTTCTCGGAATTTCGTTTTGAGAGCTTCTGGAGATGTACTGGAAGAGGCTGTACTCTTCTATGCCAAAAGTATCCCCAGATTCCAAGTATTAAGGGTTGAATCACCACTGAAAAGGAGGTTGTACAAAATTTTTCGGAAACCCTAGGAGGGTCATACGGTTCTACAGAGAGAAAGGATGCCTGGTAAAAGCTTGTAGCTTGTGAAATGGGTTCTTCAAAACCTATGCTCTAATAGCATGTTGATTTTTCAATAGGCTAGGTTAAACATGAAATTGATTCCATTTTATCATTTAACCATAACCATAGATGTTGCAACAATCAAGATCACAAGAAGAAGCACCATGCACAAGAACACAAAATGTATCCTGGGAAACCCTTCTCAACAAGGGAAGAAAACCCAACCAAATCCTTTGCTATATTCTTCAAGAGAAATAACTTCACCTCCAAGAAATACCTATCACACAAGAGGGTGCTTAAACCCTAGAACTCTAGCGCCCAAGAGAGGTGCACACCGTTTTGCCAAAGAAGTGTACTTGATGAAATTTCCAAACTCACAAGTAAGATATGAATCCACAATGAGGAATCATCCCTTAATTATATTAGACTTGTCCAGTCAACAAAGGCATCTATTGGCTCAACAGGGTCAACCTCTCTAAGTCACTTTATAATTATAATTATAACTATTATAATTAATACTAACCATATTAATTATCTTTTACAATTATTATTAATTACATTAAGGTGGGGCCGATCTGTATCCTTTACATAAAAATTAGGGTTATAGGTAGGTCTGAATCTTGAACAATATATAGAAAAGGATCTGATACCCCCACTAGTGCTCATCCACTAGGGGCACATCCATAGGGATGTCAAAGCTCTGGATATTACACAGAAGAACCAGACTTTCATACACTCACCTGTGCTCATCTACAGGCACGTCCACTCTACAGATATTCTTTCCCACTTCCTCATACAGGAGAAATATTGGCCCTTGACCAAGTTTTGAAGAATACTTGGTCATAATTGGCCACTTTTGGGACTGCGACAACTTGCCAAGGAAGGAGCGCAATGCGAAGTGAAAAGTAAGGAAGAAAGACCTATTTTTGGGTCCATTTTAGTGTTTTGGGTTAATGTAACGGGAAAGGGATGTCGGCCCGTGGGTTTACCCACGTTTAGGCCCATTTTGTAATCTATAAATAGGAAATGTAAATAGGGGAGAAGAAGAAGATAGTGGTAATAGTAATGTAGTACATTTATGTGATGTATAATTGCGAGCTTAGTGCTAGTAACTGGATCTGTGTGATCAGATGTATCTTAGAGTGCTCTGTGCCTGAAATTAGAAAGCTAAGTGCAGTTTGGTGTAGTCTTGTGCTGAAGAGCAAGGAAGAAGGATCTAGAGAGCTACACAGATCTTCTGTCCTGTGCGAAGTAAGGTTCATTGAAGCTCTGTGCTGTAACTTCTTGACTGAGATAATATAAAGAATACTTTGTGGACGTAGCCCCAGGGTGGGGGTGAACCATGGTAACTGTGTGTATAGTTCTTTATGCTTCGTTCTAGTGTGTTTATCTCTTTATTGGCTAAGTGCTTGATGTGATTAAGTAGATCTAGTTATGCTTTGTGCTGATGATATATGAATGAACGTTAGATATGATATATAAGATGCTTAGTGCTTGATATGTTGAATCTAACCTATATTTCTGTGGCTAAGTACTGAATCATCCTTAGTCTAAGTATTCACTGTGATGCTATATGCTTTCGACGAAGTGTATTAATGAATGTATGTTAAGGAATAACTGATGCTAAGTGCGCTGTAAGCAAGATAATAATAGATCTGTATCCTAGCTAGGGTTGAAAACATCTGAGTCATGCAAGCACCCCTGCCTCTACCTCGGGTGAGACTTCATCTGCTTCGTAGGTGTTGCCGAAAGGGTTGGTAGTTAGGGTTTTGTTGGTGCGCTCTTGAGCGTTGAACCCTGGGTCTACCCCTGTGCCAACAAATGGTTCCGTTGCTGGGACCTGAAACTGTGATTGCTGGGAACTAAAGAAGAAGAATCTTTGTGCAAAGTAAGCTTTGTGTGTAGATCTGTTTCCCTAGTGCGCAATGTTCTGTTTGACTTATGAAGCTTTGTGCCAAGAAAGAGAGGTCAGATCTGAAGAAAAGAGGTCAGATCTGAAGAAAAGAAGTTAGATCTGTGAAGAAAAAGGTCAGATCTGGAGAAAAAAGGTAAGATCTATAAACTCTGTGCTTTGATAAAGGTAAGAATAGTTAAAAGTCTTAGATCTGGAAGCTTTGTGCTCTATAAAAGTAAGATAAGTGATTTTTTTGTTTTGTTTCTAAAGCATGGATTTAGGTATGTTTGATAAATTCCATCCTAGCTTCAAAACTACGACATTAATAGATGAAATAAATTTTGATATGAATATATATGATAATTATAATGATAGATATGTTATACCTATGCATCGAAAGAATGTCTGGATTAACAAGTGGTTGCAGGATCCTAGAAATAGTTTTTTGTAGGCTATCCACCATGATCCTAGTGCGTAGTATAGAAGGAGTTGGGGAACATCTAAATGAAAAAGAGGATTAACGCTCTGTTATAGTTGCAGTAGACCGGGACATCTTGCTAAGGAATGCTTTGGGAGAATACCTAGTTGCCTCCGTTGTACGACTATGGACCATGAAGTATTGGATTGCCCTAGAATGATTTCTAGGCTTAAGAAGATGAATATGGAGCAAGTAAACCCCAAAGGAGATCAAGAGACCAATAATAAAGCAGAAACCCAGAAAGAATCAGAAAAGATATTGCTACATATGAAAGATACCTTGAATGAGCACAGACATGTTAGGCTATTAGAGATCTTCAAAGAAAAGGAGCAAATCGAAGCAAGAATAGGGGAATTTGACATTGACTATACTCTTGATGAAGAAACACAAGTGAACATTATGCCAGAAATAACTTGTGAAGCAATAGGATAGCCTGCCATGATCCCTTCCATAGGAGGAACAAGTTTCTTTAGAGGAAAGTTAGTAAGCCTATGTGGAAGGCTCGCCCGGATACCTATGACTGTTAATGGAACTTCAACAGAGGAAGACTTTGAGATCATCAAATTTGTTGAAGACAATGCCCCATTTACCATGCTCATAGGAAAACCTTGGATTGAGAGAGAATAAGTCAAACGAAAATAAGAAGAAAATGTTTTGGAATAGAAGAAGAAACAATTAACAGAATTTATGACCAGAAGGATCACACACTTGATTGAAGAAAAAGAGAGCAGATCACATATATTTAATATTAGCAACTCTGATGTCGAAGCTAAGAGAACACTTAAGGATCCACAGAAGATTGAGTTACCTATTTTTGATACAGAAGAAGTATTATCAAGGAACCCTAGGAAAGACTTTCAACAACGCGAAGTAACTAAGACCACAGAAGATAAACATCAGAATGGTAAAAGCATTACTGATACAAAGCTCACGGGGAAGAAGGCTAGGAAGTTAAGAAAGAAAAGGGCCAATACTGTAAGGTTACAAGAGGTTCTAGAGGACACCTCACAATAAGAAAAATTGCAGAATTGGAGCTTCGCCGAGATATCAGAACAACGACATAGAGTACTTCGCCATGATGAAGCAATATAGTCATTGGAACCGATATACTCATTCGACCACCACTCAGAACGTATCGAAAAGTAGTTATGGGTTACCACTAGACCATTGGATAACACCAGAACGGATAGAACAGAGTTAATGAAGGCCCATGTCCATTGTAAGAAGATCGTTGTTGAGATTGCCTACTTAACCCAACACATCCACGAAGACTGCTTCGCTCTCACCTGCAAAGGGAGGTGATGACGAAGAACTAGGGGGCACATAAGTTAAACAATGCAAAGGCGAGGTTACTCCTCCTAGGGATGAGGAAGATCCCTCCAAGAAAAGGAAGATTACCCCACCAAATCCCTCATCTAGAAAGAAAGATAAGGCCACCCAGACCATGCTTAAAACTACCCTTACCTCAGATGATTTCAACTTCCTAATTGCCTCACTGAATGATGTTTCACTAGATCTCGTAGAAAATAAATAAGCAAGGAAGGAGGAGCTATTCCACTGGATCATGTGCGAATTCAAATAAGTGCAGCATGCACTCCAATCTAGCCAAGAAGTTTCTACAATGCCATTAACAATGGAAATACCAGGAACAGGCAATGAGCCCACACAGTTACACCAGATCACCGAGAAAGTCGAAGCTCACCTTCAAAGAGATCAAGAAGACATAGTGCAAGCCACCCAGGCTTTGGTGCAAGAACAAAGCGCACATGGAGAACAACAGAGGAAGGAAAAAAAAGAGTAGTTTTCCTTACAAGCGAAGTGGGAGGAGAAAAAAGCATAGTTACAACAGAGCAAGGACCAGTTGCTAGCAGAGCAAGGACCAGTTGTTAGCAGAGCAACTTGAAGTATAGGAGAGAGTTCACAAATCATTGCACTCTGTGATGATCATATAAGTAAAGATGGAATATCATCTCCCACAACAGGTGACCCAATTGGAAGAAGTAATCCAACAACTTCAACATCACATCGCAGATCTAAGAGAGGCCACTGCTTGAAGCGCAGTCAACCGATTAAAAACCTTGGCTCTGGAATGTAGACAGATAAGCACTAAAAGCGCCCATACTTATGAAACCCTTGCAGAGAATCTAGAATTGCATACATTGGAGGCACAACTCCATGAAGCAAAGCAACATGCAGATGTGATACAAGCAAAGATGAAGTCTGTGACCCCAGTCGAAAGAATGAAGAGGTTTGTAGAACAACGCACAACCCAACAACAAGTACACACGCTACAAAGTAAAGTAATTGAAGTCTCTTAAAGACTGCAACCACTCCAAGAGAAGGCATGCCAATTGCTCGTTGAACTTGAAATCCAAGGAGCTGAACTCGAATAGGGTGTCATCACTGCAGAACAACACCTGGAAGGACCACTCAATGACACAATAATCTAGGAATTTACTGAACAAGAGGCTATTGCACTGCAGTAGGTCAAAGCCACTCGAGCCAAGCTCGAGGCATTCAAAGTGGAATTGGTCATACCTGAGTGACTCAGGACTAGTCACATGTGAGTGTTGGGGGCCTGTTGGCCCTTGACCAAGTTTTGAAGAATACTTGATCATATTTGACCACTTTTGGGATTGCGATAGCTTGCCAAGGAAGGAGCGCAACGCGAAGCAGAAAGTAAGGAAGCAAGACCTATTTTTGGGTCCATTTTATGGTTTTGGGTTGATGTAACGGGAAAGGGATGTCGGCCCATGGGTTTACCCACGTTTAGGCCCATTTTTTAATCTATAAATAGGCAATGTAAATAGGGGAGAAGAAGAAGATAGTGGTAATAGTAATGTAGTACATCTATGTGATGTATAACTGAGAGCTTAGTGCTAGTACCTAGATCTGTGTGATCGGATGTATCTTAGAGTGCTCTGTGCCTGAGATTGGAAAGCTAAGTGCAGTTTGGTGTAGTCTTGTGCTGAAGAGCAAGGAAGAAGGATCTAGCGAGCTATACAGATCTTCTGTCCTGTGCGAAGTAAGGGTCATTGAAGCTCTGTGCTGTAACTGCTTGACCGAGATAACATAAAGAAGATTTTGTGGATGTAGCCCTCGGGTGGGGGTGAACCATGATAATTGTGTGTATAGTGCTTTGTGCTTCGTTCTAATGTGTTTATCTTTTTCTTGGCTAAGTGCTTGATGTGATTAAGTAGATCTAGTTATGCTCTGTGATAATGATATATGAATGAACGTTAGATCTGATATATAAGATGCTTAGTGCTTGATCTGTTGAATCTAACCTATATTTCTATGGCTAAGTACTGAATCATCTTAGTATAAGTATTCACTGTGATGCTCTATGCTTTCGGTATTAATGAATGCATGTTAAGGAATAACTGATGCTAAGTGTGCTGTAAGCAAGATAATCACATATCTGTGTCCCAGCTAAGGTTGCAGACATTTGAGTCCTACAACCACCCCTACCTCTACCTCAGGTGAGACTTCATCTGCTTCGCAGGTGTTGCCAAAAGGGTCGATAGTTAGGGTTTTGTTGGTGCACTCTTGAGCATTGAACCTTGGGTCTGCCCTTGTGTCAGCAAGAACCATCGGGAGTCTTCACGTCAATAATTCTTACTCAAGGAAGGCTAATACATTATATTCATTTCTGTTCACATGACGATGCACCCAACAGTTTTGGATTTCACACATTCACCTTGTGCTTAGCCACATGCATGTCCAACTCATCAGATCGCCTTTCCCACTGGATAATCATCTAGAATTCTTCTCACTCTCTGAATGGAGGAGGTCATCTTTACTTTCCTAGCTTTGACTTCG
>WSFP011377546.1:0-30149 GCA_009831015.1 Picea engelmannii | reverse complement strand
GAATCCAATGAAGAAGTAATATCCTTTCTTCAATACAAGGTGTTTGTTGATGTGTTGCATGTTGATATGCACATAAAATATGATCTCAAACCTAAACAAAAAGAAACTAACCAGGACAATGAACCCCGCCTTAATAAGTCTAGCCCAAGTCTTTCTATGAATAAAGTCAATGAACTAAAAGATATCATCAAGACTAAAGAAGCTAGAGAATTTTCAAATATGGTAGAAAAAGAGGTAAAGGAACTTGAGGAATCAATTCCACCCTTTATCATTGATAAAGAGTTGTCCAAAATCAAGATCCTTGTCCCATTGACAGAACTAGCTAAAAACCCCGATTCAGATTATTCTTGGCACGAAATGAGAGAGGAGATATAATAAATAAATGTACATAGATATATCATATATCCAAAAATATAATAGAGATATATAAGAGATACAACCATAAACATAGAGATACAATGATACACAATTTCTATTAATGAGCAAAATATACAAAACTGTAGAAATACAAAGTGAAAGACTCGCTAGAATGGTGGAAGCTTATCTCTGAGAAGAGATGTGATGGATACTCACATTTGTAAGAAGATGATGTTACAATGAGGCTCCAAAGGCATTTTTATCATAAATAAAATCTAAAACTCTAACTTCGGAATATGAAAAGCCAATAGTTTTGTGGACCCCGTTTTGGGTAGTTTGGTGTACCAACTTCTCGGGGGCATAACTTTGGCATACGATATTCGTTTTGGGTGAATGATAGCTCATTGGAAAGGTATCGATGAGGAGATTCATTTGGGGGGATCAATAAGAGCCTTAAAATGTCATTTAGGTGGTAGATCATGAAAAAACATGTTTTAGACCTTCAAAATGGCCCCAAAAGTTTAGGAACCAAAAAACTGCTAAAAATAGTTCCAGAAAATTGTTTTGAGCCAATTGGAATAGGTGCGTAGCCACTGGTATCCACTTGGATCAATTCTCCCTCCTTAGGAAGCAATGGTATCCATTGCGTTGAGTTCTCGAGGGAGAGGGGGAAGTGTTTGTTGAATCTATACCTTGGTGAGTTGCTTCTCTTGTTGGAGAAGTTGCACTACTTGGTTTGTGGGAGGTTGTTGAGAACCTGATGAGATGAATGTGTGCAAAAGGAATATTTTTTCTTTGATTTAATATTTTTGACCTACTTATGCTGGATAGAAGGTGCTAGGACTTTGGTTGCGGTGTTTGCAGTGTCCTTATGTTCACCTTTTCAATAGATTGTGAAGAATCTTTGTTATAGCACAATTTGTACTTTCCCAAAAGCCAAAGGAAAGTGAACAATAAATTGGCATAACAGGAGGTTTTCCTATCACTATCACCTAAATAAGGAACCTATTTCTCTTTAGGGGTGAAGGCCCAGGGGAGACGTCCCCAATGACCTGGGGGTTTGAGAAGGAAAAGGTAATGGTATCAAGAAAATTTCTTCCCCTCTCACAAGTCACACTAATTAGAAATTCCTAAAGGTTTAATAAGATGGAGTAAAGATTTATTTGAATGTGTCTGCCCAGAATAAGACAACAAGAAAACATTATTTGCAAGTAACAATTGATATTAGTGCTTCATAAAACCTTGGACTTTCAATAAAAGAAATGAGTTGATATATAAGATGAAGGAAACATAAATTTATAACATCAATGTATATATAATAATAGCTTCACAATTATGCCTTAAACAAGCTTAAAAAATGACCCAAAATGGTAACCTAGAGTAGCAATATGCTAGCATTTGTCAAAAGCTAAGAAGTCAATGTAAAAATCAACTTTAACACTTGATTTTAGGAGCTTTTACCACTGTAATATATTGATGTATCTTACTTTTGTAACAGAATAAAGAATGTTAGTAAGTTAGTCTAATCTAGGGTTAGGAATAGTTAGAAAAGGGCTTGAGGTAGATGGTTTAAGGGTTGTTTTCATCAATCAATCAAATGTAAGGTATAAAATAGTGCCTTTAGGGTTAATGAAATCCCTTTTGCAGTTTCAACCTCTGAAGGAAATAAATGATAATATGTGGACTAAATACAAGAGGGAGAATGGTTGAGGTGTTGGTAACCTAAGGCCTCAATCATCAAATCGTAGAAGGAAAACAACTACTAGGAAGTAGGTAACCCTAGGACCTAGAGGTTTTCCTTATTCTTTAGCTCAAGATTGAGATAAATAAAATCTTCATGAAGCAATGGTGTTAGAGTGCCAAGGGTAGGGATCTAGCATATGCTTCAATGTAGGTGTCTTCTAGCAAAATAAAGTAGGTGGATAGCTATTGAGAGAAGGACAATAACATGTGCTTAATCTCCTAGGGTTTAACACTAGCAATTTCATAATATTAGTAAATGAAAAGTAAAATATACCATAATCATTCAAATAAAGAAGAATTTCAGATTTTCACTTACATTCACCAAGAATAATCTAGTAACATGCTCTAGTTGAAGACTTTCCACCATGAAAATTCCAAAAAACACCAAAAGAAGCCTCCTCCAAGAGTTGTGCACCACTTAATTTCAGCCAATAAGACTTAAAGAGGCCGAATTTCAGACCTCATGATCCATATGGATCTTGGTGACCATCCACCTTTTTCCCTGAATCACCATTTTGAGTCTGTGGTTTTGATAAACCATAACATTCACCCTTTTGATGGGGAATGGAATGTAATGTCATCTTCATTTGTTAATTACAGAAATCATGTAATAGTCTTATGTACATGCCTACAACATAACGTTAATGCACTAGATCCCATTAGAACTCTGCAGTTAAGCGTTCTTAGGCTAGAGTAGCACTAGAATGGGTGACCGCCCTGGAAGTCCTAGTGTTTTACATGCCTATGGCATTTTATAAACTTAGTCCAATTTATCCCACATGCATCATGGGAGTTGTTCTCCTCTCACTCTCTCATATATAATTGAGGTGAAGGAGGCCCTTTAATATGCAATGGAGTTTGATGTAAAGCATCTTGTGAATGAAGCTTAGCCAACATCTTTTTATTTTTAGAGATAGCCTACCCGATTTTTCCAGTTTGTGTTCTACAATATTTTTCTATCTTATTCAGTAATAGAAGTTGGGTTTCACTATATTTTGTGTATTTCGTTGTTATATCTCGGTTATATTTCTTCCTTCATGTCATTCTCAAAATAATTTGGATCACCTCACTTGTGTGAGTAAAAAATGATCCAAAAATACAAGGGATTTTCCCCTTATTTATACAATTCAAATGACCTTTAATTACAAATTAGGTCAAAAAAAGGCCAACATGACCAGTTACATCAAAAATCCATTTTTTTACATCAAAATGACAATTTAAACCCTAAAATGTACAGAAGAGGTGACTTCATGCCCTTCTAGGGTGACGTTGGGCCTCATAAGTGAGACATTGGCGTCTAGGAGAAAACTGTTAGGAATTCCAAGGCCTATGGATCATTCCACATGTGCCAGTCGGCGTACAACTATCTCCATCATGTCCATATGATGTTGGTGATGTCAAGGGTCATAAGGGTGATGTCATGGGCCTCTCAAGGCCAACGTTCAAGGGGAAGGCAAGACCCCCCTGGGTCCAGGCCTGCCAAGGTGTCTCTAGTGGAATGACCTTCTTTATCTATGGTGCAAGCCTTTGGTATATGTCTACCCCTGGATGGGGTATTAACATCCATCTGGTGGGATTTTCTCCCTATGGAGGTCTGAGCGAATCATCTCCCCATATGTACCTGTCCGTCGAGCATGGTCCTGTAGAAACAACAAGTATTCCCTCCATGGGATCGTAAATCATAGGGATCATAGAAATGTGAATCAAATCTAATAATAAAGTTACCCAAACATGTACATAAAACCCCCCTTTTCCCAGACAGGTGCTCAAAGACATTATGTTATTCTACAAGCCAGGTTTGGAGAGGGTTCCAGGATGTCCCATTGGGCTAATTATCCTTAGGTGTGGGGTTTTTCCAGGTGAAGACCAATCCAAGTCATGCAAGTGCATGAGATGGTGTGGGGGATGTTTTGGAAAGGGGTGCAGTGATGATAGGGAAATGTAGGTCTTACCTGTGGGTACCTCTGAAGAGGGTGAGATACACCTTGTCATGGATGCAATTGTTTTCTAGCCCATACAATGATTTTTTTACTTTTATCTTATTTATTTTTCTTTCAAGAGAATATCTGGGGGACACTACCCTAGCATGGTGACCAATGGTGACAATGTTATCCACAAGCATTTCACAGAGATGAGAAGGTTGGCTAGTGATGATACCCCCTTTCTCTTGGATATGCTACCAAGATCCACTACCTTGGCATGGTGACCAGATGAATATTAGTGTCATACGAATACATGCCCATGGACCTAATAGGTTCGCTCATGATGAGACCCCCTATCCACCAACTAGGTCTTGAGTTTTATCTTTTTTATGGGTCCCCTCTTTTCTTGTTGAGAATCCTTTTATTGATTTCTCGGGGATCCCTGAGTGAAGCATCTCAAGGTTTGATATTTGGATTTAAAAATTTTCCATCTACTTTTACCGTCTGGGCCTTTAGCCCCTTCTTCCCACAAGGCAAGGTACAACCCTTACTAGATTGGAAAACCAAATGCCTGAACCAATGTAGGGGAGAGATGCGAGGGAAGATTATGAAAAGTGATAAGTATGGAAGGAATGGACAATGACCTTTCATAAACCCATCCAGTGGAAACTCACTCCTAAGGGAACCAAATTGCTAGGGAAATTCTATCATATCCCCCAGGTATGGACAAGTCAAAAGGAATAAAGTCCAAGAACATGTCATGAAGAAAAAGAGAATTAAATGAACATATTCAAATGTTTTGAGAATTAGAATGACACATAATATGATACCCAGACTCATTACCTCATGGAGAAATACCTACTACTACTTGAGAACCAGGCCGATGGGATGGATGTTGTTGTTGCTGACAGAATGGAGGAATTGAAGAAGAAGGATGGGCCCTCCAGGACTAGGCTCAAGTGAATATGGCTCTCGGTACTCCATGTTTAGGACTTGTGGGCCTCGAGACATAATCTCATTCGTTATCCCTAGGATAGGGGATAACAAGCTTAATTTTGTAGTATGAGATACTACCTTGTGGCACTGTTTAGGTGGGACAATAGTCAGAACTACCTCTGGTATCCTGTAGAGATGACCCCCCAAAGTAATAATGACACTATAGGGTTGAGACTCATAAACAACATGATGCTTCCACATATATGGCTAGCCCAAAATAGCATCAGATACATCCAACAAAGAAACATCACATAATATCTCATCCTTGAAGGGTTGGATTTCATATGACAATTGGCACTACTGGCTGACACAGAGATCTTGTCTGTGGCAAAGCCACCCGATGTTGTATTGTTGTAGGTGTGGTGTTGTCGACAATCCAAACTATTTTATGACCTCTGCTGAGATGAGGTTCTTTTGGCTTCCGCTATCAACAATAAAATGCAGTGGGGTCCCCTTCACCCACATATGTGAATGAAAACAATGCTCCCCCTCTTTAGGATCTGCTGGTTCTTCTAGTTGAATTGTTGCAGTCGCGACAATAGTAGTGGGGTCTGCATCGATGATCTATCTTCTCCCATTATTTTTTGAATCGGATTATGAATCAAGTTTTAGCTCATTTTCTTTGATCTCATCCACCAATGATTTTTTTGAGTGACATTCATCAGTGTCATGACAGGGGATTTTATGAAAATCACACCACTTTCCAGTGTCCTTCTTTGTCTTTCCGTTACCATTCTTTTATTGTGGCTTGGACTATTTTTCTGAAGGCTGGTTGTTAGGGATGTCTTTACCATACTTTGGTTGTTTCAAATTTGCACACCCAAACTCCCACTTGTTTTGGTGCTTAAATTTCTCTTCTACTTTAATAGCATATCGATAAGCAGCACCTAGTGATGAGATGTCCAGAAAATCCATTTCAGTTTGGATGTATCTGTGTAGAACCCCAAAATATTTCAAAACTAGATGTTGCTTGGAGTATTTGATACCCATATTGGTTTGAAAGGTATGGAAGGTATTGGTGAATTATGGCACTACTTGGCCCCTCTCTTGCTATAGTGTGGTCCATCTCATGTACTGGTCGTCATAATTTCCAACAGGGTAATATTGTTCCTTGACCACATTCATAAACAAATATCAAGTGGGCTCGGCCCCATATATTCCAAAATCCCCTGTGGAACTTTTTTCCCAATAAGTTTCCCACCAATTTTTTACATGGGGGAGAGCCTTAAGGAGTGTGAAGGTGATCTTTTCTGTCATAGAAATTATGAACAGAGAAATAACCTTCTAGCAGATTTAACTATTTTATATGGCATCTGCATCTATTTGTCCTTCAAATATGAGAATATAAAAATTAACTTGTACCTTGAAAGGAGAGGTGCCTACATAGTGGTCGCTTGATGCAGACGTGCATGTTGTTATCGACAGACATTAAAGGATGTGGGAAAAATTCTCTGTCATTTTGTCCCTCTGTCACATGAGAGATTTCTCAAGAAACAGATTAACAAAATCTTCTTATCCATCATTTTTATTTTCTTCCACCATGGAGGGTTTCTTGGGTGTGCGAGAGTGATTGTCCTCAAGAGAAACAAGCTTGAGACCCAACTTTCTATACTCGATCCTCATAAAAAACATGCACTGAAAAATGATCAAGAGAAACTTGCTTTGATACCAGTGATCTAGATTATTTTTGGCACGAAATGAGAGTGAATATATAATAAAGAAATGTACAGAGATATATCATATATCCAATAATATAATAGATATATATCATAGATACAACCATAAACACAAAGATACAGTAATACACAATTTATATTAATGAGCGAAATGTACAAAACTGTAGAAATACAGAGTGAAAGACTCGCTAGAATGATGGCAACTTATCTCTAAGAAGAGATGTGACAACTACTCACATTCGCAAGAATACAAAGTTACAATGAGGCTCCAAAGTAATTTTTATCATAAATAAAATCCCAAACCCTAATCCCGAAAGATGAAAATCCAATAGCTTTGTGGACCCCATTTTGGGTAGTTTGGTGTATCAACTTCCAAAGGGCATAACTTTGGCATGTGATCTATGTTTGGGGTGCATTATAGCTCGTTGGAAAGGTATTGATGAGGAGATTCATTTTTTGGGATCAATCAAATATTTTGGTTATCATTGAGGTGCTCTATCATGGAAAAACATTCTTTAGGCCCTCAAAATGGCCCCAAAAGTTTAGGAACCGAAAAAACTACTAAAAATAGTAAGTTGCCAGAAAATTGTTTTGAGCCATTTGGAATAAGTGGGTGTCCACTGATATACACCTAGATCAAACCCATAATAACATAGGAATATTGAAAATTTCATACGGGCGAAGAGCCCATTAAGTCTTCCTGACACTATAAATTTGCAAGATGAGTTTCCCACTATAGTTTTTTTCCCTCGCATAAATGATAAGGAGGAATCTGTTGCAATTTTCTATGTGACCCTAAATATCCATGACAAGATGATACATAACTATATTCTTGATTTTGGATCATCTCATAATCTTATGCCAAAGGTATTAATGGATAAGTTGTGGTTAGAAATAACCATTCCCTACCAAACTATGGGATGCTACTATCCAGGACGTGGGAAAGAAAGTAGGGTGGTATGATACAGATGGACATGAATTATGCTACTATACCAATTTTTGGAGGCGGGAATGGTAGATTGTATAGAGAAAAAGCAATTTCCTATGTGTTCAGTGATCAAAACAACTTTGTAAATCGCCCTTTATATGTTTTTGATGAAGACTTAGGTTTTGCAGCCTCACAGTAAAAAAAGAACATAAATAGGCCTTGAAACTAAAAAACCATATTACAATCATTGGTCAACAAATAAATGGTATATGGAAGATGTATTTTTATGGATCATATTCAAAGGAGGGAGTAGGATCTAGAGTAATGTTCATTTCCCCTAAAGGAAAGAAATCCATTTGTCCTACAAACTAGAGTTTGAAGCCACTAACAATGTATCTGAGTATGAGGCCCTAATTCTTGGTTTGTAGGTATCAAGGAAGATGCAGGTCACTAGTTGTTGGTATTTGGAGACTCAGAACTTGTGGTGTATCAAATCAAAGGTTTCTATCAAACAATGCATCCTAGGATGAGAGCATATAGAAACATGGTATGTGATTTAATTGATAATTTTTACAAATCTTTTAATATTACTATTGTCTCAAGAGAATTCAACCAGCTGGATGATTCCTTAGCAGTAGCAATCAACACCTTTAAAACCCCAAATGAGATATGAGATTGAGACGAGATATATTTCTTCCATCCCTGATAATATAAAATATTGGCACGTGTTTTAAGATGACCAACATATCAAACGATTCATGGAGGTCATAGATGAATTTTCCAACATCCATGTAGATTTAGATGATGAATAAAATAGGGAACCCATGACTGAAGTAGAAATGAAAATGACCTTTGAGTTTAGTGAATACATTGTTGGGAATAAAGTCCTTCAACTAAAAAATAACTTTATTCCTAAAGGATTGGTTCCCCTGGACCAAATTTTTGATATGAATGGTGTGCCCATAAAGCCCAAAATTTTACCCAAAGATGGCAACGTTGAATAATGCAATATTGGGAAAAAACAGGAACTAAAATACATAAAGTTGTCCAAAGAAATTTCCCCAAGCACAAGGAAGAATAATTGCAAATGTTCAAAGAATATATGGATTTTTTCTCTTGGAAATATTAATACCTAAATACCTATGATACCAACATCATACAATATAGGATACCACTCAATCCTAGTACTAAACCTTTTAGGCATAAGCTAAGGCAAGTCAATCCCTTTTTTCTACCCAAAATTGAGGAGGTGAGGAAATTACTTGATGCTCAAATCATCATTCCACTTAGGTATTCTAAATGGGTATAAAATATGGTTCCATTGAGAAAGACGAGTGGAGAGATAAGGATTTGTGTGGACATCAGAAATGTAAATAAATTCTCACTAAAGGACAATTATCCTCTACCCAATATGGATCACATACTTCAAAAAATTGTGGGAGTAAACATGATCTCCGTGATGGATGGTTTCTCAGGATATAATCACATGGAAATGCATCCTAATGATAGTGAAAAAACATCTTTCACAACCCCATGGGGAAATTTCATGTATGATATAATTACTTTTGGTTTGATAAATGTAGGAGCTACCTTCCAATGAACTATGGATATATCCTTTGTGGGAGAAAAGGACAAATTCATTGTTATATATCTTGATTATATGACTGTCTTCTCCAAGATGGTTGAAGATCACATTAATCACTTAAGGTATACCTTTGTGAAGTGCAGGAAATTTGGCCTATCATTTGTTGATTTTTCAATAGGCAAGGTTTAAGCATGAATTTCATTCCATTTTAGAATTTTACTTAAACCATAAACAATTTTGTTACAGCAACCAAGATCACAAGAAGAAACACCATGCACAAGTACACAAGAAGTATCCTAGGAAACCCTTCTCAACAAGGGAAGAAAACCCAACCAATCATTTGTTATATTATTCAAGAGAAATACCTCCACCACCAAGAAAACCTAGAACACAAAAGGGTTCTCACAAACCCTAGAAAACTAGTGCCCAATATAGGTGCACACTTTTCCCAAGAAGATGTACTTGCTGAAATTTCCAAACTCACACTTATGATATCGTTCCTCAATGGAGAATTTACCTTTACTTATATTAGAATGAACTTGTCAACATAAGTGTCTATTGTCACAATATGGCCGACCTCACTAACTCATAATATAATTTATAATTAATAGATTAATTATCTTTTACATTAAGGTGGGGCCGACCTATACCCTTTTCATTACAATTAAGGTTACAGGTAAGTCTGACTCTTGAAAAATATAGCAAGGAATATCATACACCCACTAGTTCTCAGCCACTAGGGGCACATCCATAGGGATGTCCATATATCTATCTCACTGCATCTCACAAGAGAACCACAGTCACTAGTGCTTAGCCACTAGGATAACGTTCACTTTTTCTCATACTAAGGCATGTCCACCTCAGTAGATCTTCTTTCCCACTGCATTAGACAGGAGAGTCATATGGAGTTCATCATATCAAATCTCTGATCAGAGGAGGCTAATACATCGTATTCATCTTCGTCTCATAAATATTCACCCAACTCATGGGAATTCACATGTTCACCTTGTGCTCATCCACAGGCACGTCCAACTCAATAAATATCCTTTCTCACTGTGTTACACAAGAGAATCATCTAGAGTTCTTATCAACTCTCTGTAAGGAGGAGGCCATCACTACATTCCATTTCTGTCTCAAATAGGAACCACACACCCATCTCAGGGGCTCTCTCTCAGGTCTGTGTCCTGAAGGATGTCTCATGCAGCTGTCATCATCAACACTCCCTCTCAGCTAGAGAGGCATTCTCCATCAGGCCAAGTCTCGCATGAAATTACTCAAACTTTGTCTTGGCTATAGTCATCAACACTCCCTCTCAACTAGAGAGGTATTCTTCACCAATCAAGTTTGGTGAATATGTCTGCAATCTTCTCATATGTAGGAAGGTACAACACATGTATTGATTTCCTCTGCATCATGTCTCTGAAAATGATATTTTATCTCAATGTGTTTCTATCTATCATGAAACACATGGTTCTCGGAGAGCTTCACATAGCTCTGGTTATCACAACGAATAGTAGTAGGATCCATCTCATGATCGAATAAGTCAGTTAGAATTTTATGAAGCTGCATTGCTTCGCACACTCAATGATATATACTCTACTTTTGTGGTACTCATGGCCACAAAGATTTGTTTCTTTTTGCACTAGGAAACCATGGCAACCTTCACGGTAAAACAACAACCATATGTTCTTTTCTAGTCCACTGTACTCTCTGCTCAAACTGTATCAACATATCCCTGCAAACTCAAGTTCACACTGGAGGCATATCTCAGGCCATATCCAATTGTGTATCTTATATACCTCAATACATGCTTTACTACTATCTAGTGAGTCTTTCTCAGTTGACTCATGGATTGAATAAGAGCATTCACTACATAACATGAATCAGGTCTGGTGTTAACCAGATACATCAATGATCCAATCAATTGTGGATCAAAATCATTTGAATCATCATCATTCACTTTCTTCAAATCCATCACCGTGGATTTTCATTCTGTCATACTGAACTTCTTTAATATTCCCACTGTATATTTTCTTTGACTCAAGAAAATATCATTGGTCCTCTATCATACTTCTTGTCCCAAGAAGTAGTGCATCATAATTAGATCCTTCATCTTGAAGTCAGAAGTCAAAGCTTACATGTATCCAACAACAAGGATTTCTGAATAAGTCACCAGAATCAAGCTCTCGTCACCAACACTGTAATAATATAGGTTTTGGATCAACAACACTTTTGTTTAAACCAAAACTCATCAAGAATACATCCATCTGATATAGTTTCCAACTCATGGATGGTAGTACAAATGGAATTAAATCGGGCTTACTGGATCAAGTGTCTAATCATAGAAAACTCCCTATGTTTGTGAGAAACCTCTGGCTATAGATCTTGCTTTGTATTTTTTGAAACTTCCATAAGCTACATGCTTGATCTTATAGATCCACTTGGAAGTCATCACAGACTTCCCTTTCAGTCTCTGAATAATATCTTATACATCATTCTTTTAAGATATAATGATATTCTTATGTTATGGCATCTTTCCATACATGTTCTCATGTTGCTTCTCTAAGACAAGGAGGCTTAGAATCAATGAAGTGGCTCATGAAGGAAGGAGCGTTCGAAAGTCTCTTTTGTTTTCTCGGGATGTCCCTTAAGGGACTTGTATGTTCCTCTACCTCCTGCAGAGTTTTGTTGACCCTAAGAAAGCCTTGTATTCCCTACTGTAATATCTCCGGGAATATCAATTGGAGTAGCTGAAACAACTAGAATATTGTATGTCTCCCTATGAACTACTGAAGGGGGAGAAGGTATTGTCTCTTCCTTCTTTTTGTTTTGACTCCCTCTTGAGTCAAGTAACTCTCTCTAAAGTCTAAATGATGGAATTATTATTTTATTTTATTTCTAGAACTTGTATGTCTTCTTTGACCGCCATAATAATCAATCAATAAGGTTTGGACTCTCGTACCAGGGATAATGGTCCAAGTCATGAGGGATCCCATACTGGAGATAATACCCTTCACTTATTAAGAATGCAATCAACTATAAAATTAATGATCAACCAATTTACCTGGATCTGTAGTCATGCTCAACTTAATATTTGTTTTAGAGGAAATACATCTCATCTCTCTTATATTCATTCTTTTGGGATGGGTTTGGATCAATGTCAGCGGTGGAAGCATATTGTCTTACTTTCTTTCTGGTTGGACAATTTTTGGCATAGTGCCCATATTTGTCACATATGAAACACTGAATCTCTGATACATATCTTCTTTGATTATGACCTGGGGATGGAGGAAATTTCTCATCTCTGAAAGTTTGTCTGAAGTTTCTTTCAAATCTTCCTCCTTTCTTTGTATGAAGTGCAAGATCATGTTTATCATCAGGGGTGTCTTCCACTCCTCTATTTCTAAGTCTAAGTTCTTCTTGAGTACAGTCTATCTATAGACAATCAAAAGTTGGTAACTTTTCTCTTCCACTGATGCTTTGAAGAAAAGGTTCCCAGTGCTTTGGAAGATTGTTGAGAGTAGATAAGACAAGTTCTCTGTCAGACATGATTTCTCCAATGGCACCTAGTTGTTCTTTGATCTTTGATATCTTCATAAAGAAGGTAGCAACTGTATCACCCTTTGTCATCTTGGTACTTTGAAGTTGGCCTTTAAGGTAAGAGATATGAAGGTATTGTCACTTTCAAACATATATTTCAGTGCTTCATACATTTCATAAGTTGTCTTCAGGTTGGAAATATGAGGTAAGAGATGATCTCTTACTGAGTAGATGATTGTTTTTCTTTCCTTGACATCTTCTTCCCTTCTTATTTCTTTCTCTTCGTCGGTAGCTTTATCTGGTAAATTTTTTGTCACCACATTAAAAAGGTCATCTTATTCAAGGGTGACCTGGAGCCTTAACTTTCAGGAGCTGAAGTTGATTGATCCATCAAGCCTATCTTCCACTAAAGTTATGTTCTTAATTTTCTCAGATTTCTTCGCAACCTCTCGCCAACTAGACATAGAAAACCTAATGGTTAGGTTGGACTAGTAACCTTCGGTTTTGTTGGGCTTATGATTGCCAACAATAAATTTTAGAGTTTCATAGGAATACTTGTTGAGTTGAAATGTTTCTTGAATAAGTTGCAGAAACCCTAAGATCAAGATTCTATAGAAAATTTTGGAACCCTAGAAACCCTAGGGCCAAAAACTCAAAATCCTCGAAAATTCACTTTGAAGATCTCTAGAGGTGCGTTGAGGAAGGCCATACACCTTTATCCAAGTTTCATCCCCAACATCCACGTGTAAGGTGCTGAAAATGTCAAGAAAGTGAGGGTCATACGGATTTTTGTAGAAATCCTAGAGGTCGTACGAAATTGCAGAAGGAGGATGACCTATCTTTTAATTTCTTGTGCATGGGTTCTTCAAGACCTATGCTCTGATACCATGTTGATTTTTCAATAGGCAATGTTTAAGCATGAAGTTCATTCCATTTTAGCATTTTAATTAAACCACAAACAATTGTTTTACAACAACCAAGATCATTATGCACAAGTACACAAGAAGTATCCTAGGAAAACCTTCTCAACGAGGGAAGAAAACCCATCCAATCCTTTTCTATATTCTTCAAGAGAAATACCTCCACCACCAAGAAAACCTAGCACACAAAAGGGTGCTTACAAACCCTAGAATACTAGCGCCCGAGAGAGGTGCACACTTTTCCCAAGAAGATGTACTTGCTGAAATTTCCAAACTCACACTTATGATATCATTCCTCAATGGGGAATTTAAATTTACTTATATTAGACTGAACCTGTCAACATACATGTATATTGGCACAACAGGGCCAACCTCACTAACTCACAATATAATTAATAATTACCAGATTAATTATCTTTTACATTAAGGTGGGGCCGACCTATACCATTTTCATTACAATTAGGGTTACAGTCAAGTTTAACTCTTGAACAATTTAGAAAGGGATATCATACACCCACTAGTTCTCAGACACTAGGGGCACATCCATAGGGATGTCCATATCTCTATATCACTACATCTCATAGGAGAACCACACTCACTAGTGCTCATCCACTAAGAGAGTTCACCTATGCTCATCCACAGGGACATCCAACTCAACAAATCTTCTTTCCCACTACATTACATAGGAGAGTCATATGGAGTTCATCATCTCAAACCTCTGCTTAGAGGAGGCTAATACAACATATTCATATTTGTCTCATAACGATGCACCCAACTCATGGGAATTCACACATCCACCTTGTGCTCAACCACAGGCACGTCCAACTCAATAGATCTCCTTTCTCACTACGTTACACATGAGAATCATATGGAGTTATTCTCAACTCTCTGTAAGGAGGAGGCCATCACTACGTTCCAATTATTTCCTAGATAGGAACCACACACCCATCTCAAGGGCTCTCTCTCAGGTCTATATCAAGGAGGATGTCTCACGTAACTGTCATCATCAACATCATTGAATCCAAAAAAGTCTTATTTTTCTATGACCAAGGGAAAAATATTGGGTCATATATTGTCAAAGGAAGGAGTAAAAACAAACCCAGAGAGAGTGGAAGAAATAAAAAATATTTCTATACCTAGAAACAAGAAAGGGATACAATATTTCCTAGGAAGAATCAACTTCGTGAGAATATTTGTCCCAAATTTTGTTGAGATGGATAGGCATATCACCAACATGCTAAAGGAAAATCATGAGGTGAAGTGGACCCCTGAAGCCAGAGAATCTTTTCAAATAATCAATGAGGCATTGGGAGAATCACTACTTTTAGTCAGCCCAAATTATGATAAGGAATTGCTCATTTTTTTTTATTTTTCTTCAAAACATACTAGAGTTGTTGTCTTATTGCAGAAAAAAGATAAAAGTCAGGAGCAACCTAAGGCCTTATTTAACATATATTTGAGGGATGCATAATTGAAGTATAGTAATATGGAGAAACAAGCATATGACTTGGTTAAGTCATTAAAAGCATTTAAATATAATAAATACACTCCAAAATGTTTTCTTATGTACCTAACAATGCCATCAAGGACATCCTCTCAGAAGCTAATAGTGATGGCGAAAGAGGCAAATGGATTGCCAAGATGCAAGAGTATGATTTGGAGATAAAACCCAACAATTTAATAAAGGGACAAGGGATAGCCAAACTAATGGTTGAATCAAATTACAAGGACATTGATTTAAATTATCTGACAACAAACATCATGGAAATAGAGCAAGGAGAGAATAAAACATAAGAACCATATTCTGAAGTAAGTCCTATGTCCGTTGAATCTGATTGGTACAAAGATATGATTTTCTACCTTCAGAATATAAGTTTCTCACCAGCATGGGACAAAGATAACGCCGAGTCTATCAAGCTCAAGGTTGTGAAATATTGTATTTTGGGAGGAAATTTATTTTGGAAGGACCTAATAGGGATATTGCTAAATTTCCTTATTGTAGAATAAACTAAGGATATTATCAATGAATTTCATAAACAGATATGTGGAGGTCATCATGTGTGGGGAGCTACTACATATAAAATCCTCAAAGATTGATATTATTGGTCGTCATTATTTCCTGATGTGAACTTCATGGATAGGGCTTGTGTAGAGTGTCAGATGTTTGCAAGGAAGAAAAAATTGCAACCTCTCCCACTTAGGCTTGTTAAAGCGGGAACACTCTTCCAACAATGGGGACTAGACTTTATTGGTGAAATAAATACAAATTTAAGTGGGAAACACAGATGGATCTTGACAGCTACAGACTACTTCACCAAGTGGGTTGAGGCAATACCCACCATGGAAGAAACTGATTCAGACATCATCAAGTTCCTTGAGGAGAACATCCTAACAAGGTTTGGATTCCCTAGAAATATTATAATTGATAATTCCCAAGCATTTAAATCTCCCAAGATGATTCAATTCTATCAAAATTATAGTATAGAGTTGGGATATTCCATTGCATATTATCCACAAGGAAATGGTTTGGTTGATTCATCCAACAAGAATCTCAATAAGATCATCAAGAAGATGTTATCCAAAAAACAATTCTTGGGATTCCCACCTAAAATTTGCAGTCTGGGCAAATAGAGTGAGGATCAAGAGATCTTTGGGTACCTCTCCATTTTAGCTAGTATATGGGATGGAAGCTATTTTTCCCATCCAACTCAACCTTCCTATAATGAAATTGTTGAAATGTGAAGAGGAAGAGTAAGATGATATGAAGAGAAGAATCAACCAATTGATTGAAGTCCAATAGGTGAGAGATCGGGTACAACTGAAGTCTCAAGCTCACTAGGAAAGAATGAAAAAAATATTTGACAAGAGGACCAAGGAGAGAAGATTTATGATAGGAGATATAGTATTAAAGTGGGATTCCAGAAGAAAAGCAAAGGTTAAACATGGAAATTTTGACAACCTATGGTTAGGACCTTTTCATATCATTGAAGTTCAAGACAACAACACATATGAGCTAATGCAATTGGATGGAGAATTGTTTGGAGCTCATGTTAATGGGAATTTCCACAAGCATTTCGTGTAGTAATGAATGCTAAAAATTTTATTACCCTATACATAAATAAATCCTTTTCCATTCTTGTTAAATGTATTTTTAATTTTACTTCATTCACCATATTTTATGCAAGCAAGAAGTTAGGGTTTTAACTTTAAGTTGTTGAGCAATTTTGTTTCACCTCTCGGATTAGTTTTCCAGGTGCATAGGAAATAGTTTGTTCTAATGCAAACTCCATAACCCAACTGGAGAAGGAACTTGGTATACAGTTCTCAACAGACCATAGGGGTATGTTGTCCCCATTATAGCCAATGTTAATATTGTATTTGATTCAACCATTAGTGTGCACATTGATCGAGATTAGGGGGCCCAAAATTCATCATCGGGATGAAAAGGGAGCTCACAAATATCATGGATCAAAGAGGCAAAGCACATGGTCGAAAGCCCAAAAATTTCACAGAGAAAAATCCATTCCTAAAGGCCAAAGGTTGAGTTTCAAATACTTGGGTGCTTATCAAGAGCATGAAAGTGGCTTATCACATCCAAAAGAGGCTTAAGACCTTTCCCAATAGAGCCATATCATGATACCAAGACTTAAGGAGAAAGTGTGGGTGAAGGTGTGGGTCCCATCATCCGAGAGATACGAGTGATCTTAATTAACAATGGATAATGCATGTCACATTGAAAATATATTAGGGAGTTAACGTAACATTGGGGCACGATGACAGTTTTGAAGAGCTACGTGGAGAATAACGAATGGTGTCGCATGGTAAGATATGGAAAGGTAAAACCACTCCCCTTGGGTCACGACGGTGGTATTCAAGTCCCCCCAGGTTGCATATCCACCAATTCATCGTGTACCTATCCATCCACTCAGTGCCACATGGAGCCAACATATCACTCTGTCTGGACACCGAGGAAGATGATTAGGACCCGAAGAGTTAGACACACATATTTACAAGCTAAGAAAAGATCGCCACCTGTAATGAGAAGGCCCACCACTATTTTGGTTTTTCGTATCAAGATCAACCACACATATGTTGAGTTTCTGAGGACACTTCAATTCTTACTTGGACAAACTCGAAGTTGTCGCATGTCCACAATCTACAATGACGTCAACATGACATCATCCAAATTTCACTTGTTTTTACCAAACTTCAAAAGGCTTTAAACCATATAGAAAAAGACGCATGTTTCGAACAGGGGCATGAGTGAAAATGTATCAGGCGAGTGGGAGTTCCACTGACAACCTTCCAAATAAGTTGGAAAATATGTGATGCATAACAAGATATCTAACATCACATTTTCCTCCCTTCATCCATCATCATATCCCTGCCCACAACCATGAGAGGACAACAATCATTTCCTCTATATGTTAATCCGCGCATGCCTCAAATCTCAACAGATTGGGTTAAGTGTGACAAATCACCTCGTCTTGCCAATTGACTTACCATGCATGTGTCAAACCTTTATAAGGGAGAACTGTAAAAATCATGAGCCGCCAATCTGTGAATACTCTAATTTCTAAAGGTAAGTTACTCAAATTCCAAGTGTTTCATACGATGAATTATGAAACACCTTGATAATTGAATTATGAAGCATCTTGGCTACAAATGTTGGGAGAGCGTGTTATGCGCTTTGATAAGAAAGGAATTTTCTCCTCTTGTATCATTAACTTGATATTAATATTAGGAGGGAATTCAGGAATTTATAATAAGATACAGTTGTATCAATAGACCAATGTAATGCAATAGTTCATGGCGGGGGATTTAAAGAGCTAGTAAATAATGATTTGCATGAATGATGTGGAGATTCAGGTGAAGACATTGGACATTCTTCCAACCAGTCATGGATCCAAATCATTCCATGGTCGAGTAAATTTTGAACTGCATACTCAGACCCAATTGATTCATCCTAAGAGATTCACTAGAAGTCTTGATTGGACCAAAAAAACACATTCCCCGACAGCAGCATCACATCAACTTCTGAGGTAAAAATCTAGTTATACTCAACAAAATCTGTTAAAATTAGTTAGGAAGCTGGAGTTGGTTAGAAAACTAGGCGTGGTATCAAGATTATGACAAGCCATCATCATGTTCAAGTAGAAATATTGGTCCAGGCGAGCGGTTCTCTCAAGCAAAAGCATTTATAAATCAATGGAAGGAGCTCATTTCTAGGGTTGACACTTTGGGGAATTTAAGAGTATCTTATACACAAGCCTTTTTTATCAAAACCCCCTCAGACACAGACCAATTTTCAAGGCTATGAGCTTTAATAGATTCATCCCATGTGTTATGCTTTATTTCATGCTTCTTTTTCTATGTACGTTCTCTTGTAAGAGCCATCCCTCTCATCTCATGGCTCCTTGTATCATATCCCCATTAATAAAAGCTCGAGCAACAAGTTTCACGACATGTACAATGTTATTGCATGTTATTTAGCTTATGGTACTGAAGTGATTTCCTCTTAATGTATGACCACTTCATGTCATTTTTTCTTGTATTTAATCATGTGCAAAGGGTACCTCCATGGATTTAAATATATGAAAATGTTTTTTTTTTTTTTTTATGCATGATTTAATGATCTGGTATAGTTTTTAAAACTACTGAATTCTTAATTTCCCAGCATGTTATTCTTTCCATAGACTTTGAAACTCACCTTAAAGTTGCTTCACATGTTTATTTTGTATTTCTTTGGAATCCATCCCTTCTCAAATTAAACCTAAATTGTTTGAAGCACTAGTGGACACATGCCTCTTGACGTTGATGGTTTTGATATTGGTTTTGGTATTGTTCGAGGGTCGAGAGTTCTATAAGAGAGAGAGAAAAACTTACCCACAATTTTTGCATAATTTATGATGTTATCAACATGGCTTTAAGGCTCATTCTGAGTCTTATCCCCTAGGATTCTTCGGCATAGTTCCAATGACAACCTGGAACATCTCGGGGGACAACAACACCTATAAAATTTGTGTACTCTCATCATACAACACATTTCTTTGTTTTTATAAATAGATAAGTGGTGCACTCTCAACCAACCATCTCACATCCGTTATTGTTTTTCAAGATTAAACAAATTAGCATCCCATGTGTTTACATTATAGAGGACCACAACTTCCCATGTATACATGGGTACCATTTTAGAGTACAATGAGTTTCACTTCTTAGCATAGATTTATGCTCACACAAATCTACTCCAATGTTAGAAACCAAACATGTCATTTTCATCACAAGGTTGATTAACCACAACCAATCAAAAAAAAATTCCATTTCCATTGTTTGCATCACTTAACATTGCAGCAACGTTAAACATGCATGCATCAACGATGTATACAATGTATACAAGGATTCAAATTCTTATATTACCCTTCTCAATCCCTATTGAAAGCCCAACCTTCATGATAGTTATGTGTGCCATCTTTTTAACTTTTAATCAATGCATGTTCTATCAATTTTACACGTTATGATAATCTTCTTACACTAAACTTTCTATTAAAGTACTTTTATGCCTTTCGAAAACAATTACTAATTATCACCATCATTATTATATTTGAGAACTTGACATAATAATATTAACCACCATACTTCCCACCATATATTTATATGTAATATTGCCACAATAACTGAAAACTAACTATTTCACTTTTTCTTCAATATGTTATCTTGTCCATTAGTATGTCTCCAAATGGAATGTAAGGAGAAAATTATACACTATGAACTAAGCTAATCATTGGTAGTGTATCATCTTCTTCTGTCCATTATATATCACACTATTCACCATCCAACAAACAAAATGGAAAAGACACACTACCCATAACTTACTTATTACATTGTGCATATTATACAAATTAATTTAAGTGACACGAGAATAGCTAAATAAACAACCTTCTTCCGTAAAAATAGCTTTTTATGTAAAATAATTCACAAACTTTATAGAAACTGTTTTAAAGACCCTGGTTAAATTAACAGGGGCAAAAAATCTCCATATAAATCGCCCAATAAAAAACAATTCACCAGTCCTACGCTATATAAAATAATGAAAAGAAATATCACCAATTGTTTTGCACAGTACATTTTTCATAAAAATATTGATTTATTATATTTACGTTGAAACCCTATCTGATACATATTTAAGCCATCGAATTGAACAAATAATATACCTTGCATATTGAATCACCTCTCAATCCCTTCACCAATCCAATGGTTGAATTTCGATATCACATTTGAAACACTCTAAATCAGTTACTGGACCTAAAGGGGAGATTGGTTTCAGTCTTTCCCGCTTTTTTTGAGACCTAATCGTTGCTTGTGAATATCGGGTGGCAATAACAATCAAACAAATTCAGGTTTCATTCATTGAAGTTCTAACTGGTCTGAAGATCAAAGCAGCAAATTCCATAAATGTTTAAACGGAGCAGCAATGGGTATAAGCAAAATTTATTCATGGTCGCAGCAATTTAAATTTGCATGAAGCCAGCATGCTCTCAGTAGAGTAAACATTAACATTTAACTTTCTATAATGGCATTTTATTTTTTATTAAGATTGTTTATTTTGGTCGGAGTAGGAGATTTATTGCCCCAAATTTCCCAAAACTATTCCCATCTATCGATATCATGCTTCTAAATCAAGATTAGGGGAAAGGACTTACATTTCGACTCCCAGGTAGCATTTTAGGATCACAGTGGATTTGGATTTGCGCTGAAAAATGCAAGCGCGCCAACCAGAGGAGCGTTGATGTACGTAGTAGGCTCCGACTCTTCAAATTTTGCTCGATCATCTGGGAATTGATCGTATTCATCTGGTCCTCCAACGACTGCTCCGATCAGAAGATTAGGGTTGGGATCCTTACTATTGTAATAATAAGACCCATCTTTGCATGCAATGAAGCCCGGATGATCCACTATAGAAGGCAGAGATGAGGCTCTATGATGAATCCGTTGGGGAAAGCGGGAGCCATATCCCACCATGTATGACAGATTCAGAGGGTTCTCTCCTAATATGTAATCAATCTGCACTCCATCCACCATTGGATGAATGCACGTCATATAAATGTATGAAACCCTCTTCACAAATGCTTTCCTAGATCTACAGCAAGACTATCATTTCTTGATTTCTACCAGTCATTTCTTGATTTCTTGATTAATGCACAATATGCACCTACCTGTTGTTTTGCAAAGCCCCGAATGCTTGCTGGAGTTGCCTCGACGCTTCCACACCACACCGATTGAGACGAATTGCTCAGGTACTTAGCATACACCAAAGCCAAAAAGGATATGGACGTCACGCTCTGCATATTGCTTCCACTAGATCTGAATATCAGGCCACCTGCAAGTAAAACATTTAATGCCTAATTCCCCTGCAGCAGGAGCAAGATGGGTACATAATTAATTCGGCATAGAATACTTCCTACCCCGCTCCTGGAACTCCAACCCAAAAGAAAAATCGCTGTATACCTGGTGTCAATTTAACATGTGGAGACGATGATGTTCCAGGTAAGAGAAAGCAAATGAAACTGTCAGCGTTTCTCTTGTATGAGTTTAAGAAGCTTATATTGCCAATGAAATAGTCCTGTAAAACCAAATATACAATAAGAAACCATAGATATGACTGTGTCAAAAGGTGCATTTTAAGAAATTGTAACATTCTTATCAAATCAGATAAGATATATCTTAACCTGATATTTAGGAATTACATATAAAGATCACACCCTGTAGTTAAAAGAATTAAATGTGTACAGGTGCAAAGCATACCTTAACTTTTTTCATGCAGGAATTGATCTCTTTAGACAGTTCATAGATAAATCCCAGAGATTCGGATAGATTAATTTTCAAATAAAAATGAAGATGACAATATTCTGAAGCGATTACCTTGGAGAGCAGGATATTAACCCCAGCATGTTTATTGTCCCATCCAAATTCATATATGCCGTCATCGGCTCCAAGTGCCTGCCCATTGTTTTGAATGTACTGCAGATAAGAGTCGTTCGTCGATGCCTTGTGCAACCATGCAGCAGCCCACAGCAATTCGTCCTGAAATCGACGACATAAAATGTAAGCTTCGAAGAAACTAAATTGATCCGACATGGAAAATAAATAAACTACAGACAACCAACTTGGTATCCGCTATAATCGCAGTAAAATGGGCAAATTGCTGATTCGAGACTGTCATTGTAAGCTCCCCTGTATCTGTCTGCAAAAGCGAAGAGCTATGGAGGACAAACAGACAAACAAACAGAACGGGTTAGCAGGTGTGGTAAAATTCACTATCTATTTATTCAAATAGGAACCAAAGTACGTTGAATTACATCTTGAAATGGTGTTATAGTTGTAAATGGGGCGCATATTTTGCCTGACCTGAGTTGCAGTGTCAAACAGACGTTGGGAATAAGCTAAGTCAGATGTTTGGAAGACGATGGACGCGGCAGCCATTGCTGCAGATGTTTCACCGGAGACTTCAGACCCCGGATTTTGGGTGCCGATGCTGTAAACGGTGCGAGGTGTGTCCATGTCTTCTGGTCGCTCCCAGCAATTGTGATCAGCTGTTGGATCACCTACCTTAGCAAGTATAAAATAATAATTATTTTTTTCATGCATGGGAAATTTAAATGATGTTTCCATTTTCCATTCCTGAGTGTAGTATTTGCTGGTATGGAGCTAGCTAAATAACTAACAATATTTACAGTAACCAATCTAACAAAACCCTTGAACTAACAATTATGTAAGCATCCTGATGGATGCTTGTTAGATCTTTTTGAATGCTTGATGCCTGTTAGATTTTTTGAACGCTTGGATCTATTGGAACAGATTATACTTTTCACTAGGTCATACCTGCACGAAGAGTTTGTCAGGCTGAGCAGTAGCTTTTAGGAAATAGTCTGTAGCCCAACGAATTGCAGCTTTGGCATTTTCAAGGTCCTGGCCCATTAAATCCCCGAACTCCAGCACGCTCCAGGCTAACATGGTAGTAGTAAAAGCCATTGGAAATCCAAATTTTATGTTATCCCCTGCGTCGTAATATCCTCCAACTAGATCAACCTGCATACATTCGAGTTATCAGTTCAGATTGATGCTTACTGGTGAGGAAATATTTTTAGGAACAATACTTACATTCTGATCAAATCCTTATGCTTACTGGTGAGGAAAATTTTTTTAGGAACAATACTTACATTCTGATCAAATCCGTCTTTGAGGGCTGAATCTTTCCTCCATGTCAATCTCTGATCAGGTGGAAGAATACCCGATCGCTGCCCCTCGAAGAAGAGAATGCTCTTTGAGAGGGCATCTTTGTAATCTTGATTGCCATTGGGAAGGATACAAGAGTCGAGCGCCTCTGCGTATCTTCTACTCGTTGTTTCTATGTCTGCCATTGCTAAAAACAAAGCAAACAATAATATCCCATGCTTCTTCATAATCTTTCTCGGCTGGCCAGAATCAGAAATAAATGAGCATGAACCTGCAACGATCATGATATGGGTGCAGGGGACATGAACGAGAACAGGAGGGGCCTTGCTTGAACGTGTCTGTTTTTCTTGATCTTCATTGCATCAATCAACTATCATTTTCCAATATGGGAAGGGTTTTGGGCAGTTAACCACTTGTAACTACTCATATAACTACATTTTTTTTTATGTTTTGTTGTTTACATCTCTTTTAACAAAAATAGGCTGGGTTTTCCATTTTATTTTCCTTTCATTAGTTTTTTTTTTATAATTTTTCTATAAATCTTCCAAAATCTTTAACATCTTTAATAGTTTTTTATTAATAATAATAATCTAATTTTAAGTTTACGAAAGATACTAACTTGGTATATGAGATCTCCTTATTTGTGGGTTAATAGATTGGGGTATCCTTAAGTCTAAGAAGGTGTACATATTCTACCCTATGGATTTGAACATATAATCTCTTAAGAAAAAACATATATTCTTAACCATTAAACCTACTCAAAGTGTACCACCCATTCAATACAAATCATTCATTGCACATAACTATTAACTTTATTTTCTTATAAGTTCCAAATTAAGCTATTTTCAATTTTCTTAATTTATCCTTTGGCATTACTTCATTTTTATATATTAATCATGATAATGTTTTCCTTTTTCTTTTAAATTTTTTTATGAATATATATTGAAAAATTATTTTCCAAACTTTTTCCATAAATATCTTTGTATTATTTTTATATACATATTTTTATTTTTAATTTTTAAATTCAATAAGTAAAATATCTCCCTACTATTAAAGGGATGGGATTAATCCTTTTCAATATATTTGAAATAAACTAGTAGTTTGCTTATTATTAAGAAATCTTTATAATATACTTGTGACTTATGAGATACAAAATTGAAGGATAAATCTTCCCAAGTCATCTTCAATATCAATAATGACATGTACAATCTTGTGTTCTAATATGTACCCTTCACCATCTGATATACTATGCATCTTTATAAAAAAATATCTTACTTATTTTCATAATATTGGTCAATGATACCTCCATTGCAACAAGCTAATTGTAATGTACTTAACTAGTACAAACAATAGAACATGAACAATATGCAGAGAAATATAAGTGTGAAAATAAAAATAAAAAAGACAATGAGGTTAAACATGTAGAATATAATCATTGTATTGATTATTCCAAAATAGATAGAGCAATGTACATGAGCTTATTTGAGGGGGCAACCTCCCGTGAGAAGAGCTCCAATACAATAACAATCCTTGACAAAACATCACATAGCCTTCTAGCTCTATAAATAGTTTCATACTAGAAAAAACCCAACTACTTGTGGTCCTATCATTAATGAGTACCAACCACCTAGTGCTAGGGCATTATTTAATAAGGACAACCCTTTCACATTAAGTAACTACCTGCTAACCATCTAATGGCCCTTGTCCAAAAAAGATGGCCTTGTACATTAATGGACTAATTCTCAAGTGCCCCAAAGTAGGGAGGTTAGAGTAAGACCCTAGCATGCCCTCCCCCTTCAAAAGAACCATTTCCCTCAATGATAGACATGTGGAAACCATAGTGATTTTTTTATCGGTTCCCAAGTCATATCTTCAAGTTGCATATATTTCCATTGTATTAGGATTTCCATGATAGTGTGTTGGTGGAGTTGACTCTCTCTAGTGGCTAGTACTATTGTTGTATATAGCCAAAAGGATCCTTCTTCATCAAGTTCTAGAAGCTAGTCTAAACTTGGAAATTCAACCCCATAACCTTATTTGAACATGACATGTGAAAGACTAGATAGATCTTGTAGTGGGAAGGGAGAGAAAATCTATAGGAAACATGGAAAATGCACTTGAGGATCTAATAGGGTCCATAGAACTTTGATGCTATCTTCTAGTGGATTTGACTTTAAGAGAGGTCTACTTATAGGGATGAAAAATAAGAAACATCTAATCTCCTTCTTCAAAAGAATACTCTCCAAGTGATTCTAGTTATCATATTGCTTGATTATATTTTGATCCATTGGCAAATTGTCCTTAACTGTGCAAAGAATGATCGTTGTAGTTTTAAGCATGCGATCCATTTCCTAAACTTTAGATGTGCCTCGTAATTATGAAGTTGCTAAGGTTATTTTTTTGCCATAGACAACTTCATATGGTGGCGTTTTGGTAGTGCTATGATGAGTGGTATTGTACCACCATTCTGTAAGGGGTAGAAACTATGCTCATTGGTGTTTCATGTCTAATGCAAAGAATCTAAAACAGGTTTTGAGGAACTTGCTAACCACTTATTTTTTGTTATCAGTTTGGGGATGATGAGTTGTGCTCGTTTTTCAATTATCTTCCTTATAGTTTAAAAAAAACGTCATAATTTGTTGATGAATGCAAGGTAAAAATACAACACAATTAAAGTAAGCATATCGTGTAACTTAAAAAATGGATCTGTGGAAACGTGGGAAACTATGGAGGGAATAAATGGGTGTGATGAGGCACAAAAGTGGGCATATATAGAAAGGGGGTCAACTACCACCTTGATGAATAATTTGTTTTTGTATTTTGAGAATCCCATGATAAAATCCATGGAAATGTCATTCCAAATAGTGACTAGAATCAAATGTGGTTTTAATGCCTCAAGAGTCTTCACAAACTCACCCTTTTTCCTCTATCAAGTGTGACATTTAGCTACAAAAGTATGGATCTCATTTTTCATGCCTTCATAAAATAAATATCACTTAGCTTATTCATAGGTTTTTTGAAAGCCAGACTAACCCACACAGTAGGCAATGAATGAAACTCCTCTAACATCCTTTGTTTTAAATAAACATTTAGTGCCAGGAAAATGTGCCCTTTATATCGCAAGGTCTCTTATTTCCTAGTATACCACTTAAGGGATTGGGGTCTTCTTGAAGTCTTTGGATGATTTGAACCATAATGTCACTTTCCAACCATTGTTATTGGGATTCTATAAGACAATATGGTAGAGGTAAGGATAAATCAAAGAGATCCATCCTCCTCATATTTCCTTAAAAAAAACATTAACCACCACATTCTCAGTGTTGTTCTTATATATGATCTCATAATCATGCCCAAATATCTTAGTGACCCACTTATGTTTCTTGGGTGATGACAACCTATATTCCATAAAATTCTTCAGATACGATGACCTATATTGATATGGAATCACCACCCAATGAGATATCTATGCCAAGTATTGATTGCATGAAGGATGGTCATCATGTTTTTCTGATAGGTTGAAATACCCAAATTTTTGTCACACAAATTTTTAATGGTGAATTCCCAGGGGAACCTTTCTTGCATTAGTGTGACTCCAAGACCTCTACCCTAAGTGTCACATTCCAAGACAAAAGTCTTAGTGAAATCAAGCATGGCTAAGATACGTTTAGTACATGTTGTTTCCTTTAAAGATGAAAAGGCTTTCTCAAAAATCTCATTCTATGCAAAGGCATTCTATTTTAGTAGATTGTTTAAGGGGGATACAATTCATCCACAATTATTCATAAACTTATTGTAGTATCTCATAATTCCTAAGAAACCTCGTAATGTTTCCAAGGTCTCACTAACAATGTGACCAAAGAATTCAACATCTAAAGTGTCAAAAGAACATTTTGAACATTTAAGGAACCCATAGTTGTCCCAATGGAGTTGTAGGGATTTCTCAAAATGCTCAACATGTGCATCCTAGGTGTTGTTATAGATCCAAATATCACCAAATAATACAAGCAAAAAATCGTGTAGGAAGGGCCAAAAAATCTTGTTCCTAAGGTTCTAAAAGGTGGATGGAACATTACAAATGCCAAAGGGAATTACTAAAAACTCACAATGGCCTTCATGTGTACATATTCCTAGGAATTTTCACCTCTTTCATCTATATTTGATGGTAACCTGAGGTGAAGGTCTAGTTTAGTGAAGAATTAGACACCATGAAGCTCATCCAAAATATCATTAATAAATAGGATAGGAAATTTATCTTTGATGGTCAACTTATTGAGGACACAAAAATCGTAATAAATGCACCAAATCCTAGTTGGTTATTGTGGTATCAAAATTTTCAAATTCCTTGTAGTATCAATGATGTAGGAATTTCACTACTTGTGTTGTTGAGGCTAATATTTACATGGTCCTAAGGAAAAAGGAGTATCAAGTGTTATATCTATCTAATATGCTTGATGTTTTCTAACAATAGTACTTGGAAAAAAATTTCATGGTACCAACTAAGGAGGATAGGTGGTACCCTTAACCATACTACCCAATTCCCTAGTACATGAGAGTGATCTCCCCTGGTCTTGTTATCTATGTACTATAGAAATAAGATGGCCAAGAGGCTTATGTAAGGCTAGTTTCAAGTAGATATGTAAATGAGAGACTTGCATCCCACTCACTTCACCAACCAAAATCCTCTATAGAAATGGAAATTGGTCTCTAGTCTAAAGTTATGTAGAGACCCCTATTCTTCAACATCACTCCAAGGCTTCCATTCTCACTCAACCTACATAAAATCATCCATATGAAAAGGACAAAATGCAGTATATATGATTATGGGCCATTCAACAATTTGCACAATCATTCCTCTTCTTCATCCTCACCTCTCAGACAACAAACCCTTTGTGAGTCCAATTACAAGAAGATATAGTGATGGGTGAGGGTAATGGAACATCAAGTGTCCTTGTCCTTTAATTTCTCATTAACCAAATTTCTCTCCTATTTCATTTTTCTTTTATTTTTTAAATTTAAAAGGTTGCATTTCCTTAGATTGTCATCAAAATAATATACATGGAAAAATTAGCCACCTGTTATGCCATACATATGGAAACCAGAATAGGTGGCACACTGTCAAGTTTTTGTTGAAGTGTTGTACAAGATGGACTCTCTAAACTGTGAAACAACCTATCTACAACCATGGATATTCTAAACAAAAAAACATAATAACAATAAAATAAATTAGATTGTGGGTGAACCCAGATGGTCGTCACCATTTGGAGGTCATGGAGCGAACACATAGGATTGGGAGCATGTTGGGCACTTGTTCTTGGATGGTTTGCTTGACAGGGTGTCAAATAGAATGTCCAGGTGTCGATATAGGGTGTTATGGTGGTGAAGTTGCTCTGCTACATCCCATCTCATTTCAAAAATTAGTTACATATGCTCCTCTAAGAAGCGCCATGTGATGGGAAATGTCGGATCTGAAGTTGTAGGTGGATGAGAATCACCAATAAGTGGAGCCTATTCTTCCTGCTCTATGGTAGGAATTTATTCTTCAAAGGGGAAACTTTTTAAGGCTAGAGAAAAATCTCCCTCCTGAGTATGATGAACATAAGTGAGGGGTGGAGTCAAAATATCAGAGGCATAGAAGAGGAAGGAGTATGTAGGTTCCATAGGAGGATCTTGGGGGACCTCCTATTATCACTCTTTGATTTTCCTAGGATTCATTAGACAATCCCATAGGTAACCATTTCAGACCAAAATTTTGACTGAAAGGTGTCCCTTTCAATCAGATAGGACTCTCTCTGCAAGTCTACTAAACATTTTCACTGTGTATCGACTTGGAATGAAGCTCAATGGCTAGATTTTTAAAAGGTAAGGTTGGTTTTTTAAAAGTTTGGTTGGACAAGCTGGAGAAAGAGACCATTGGGAAATGGATTCAAGGTCCGATCTTAAGATATTCAGTCAATAGTTGGTAATGTATTCTCTGAAAACAAAGGCGAAGTAGGTGATGTTCTTCAACAAATAAATAGTATTGAGATGGTAGTAGAAAAGAGAAAAGGACAACCCATTACATTAAGAGAATCTATCCTAGGATGAGTTCTTAATGCAACTTTAAAATAATTACCAAAGAAGTAATATCACCATGAATAGAGCACCAAATCAAGATGAATTCTGAAACATGTAATCCTTAACACATAAACACGTATTTACTATATGAATGGAGCATCAAGTAAAGATGAATTCCAAACATCTACTCTCAGT
>WSFP011377545.1:0-39194 GCA_009831015.1 Picea engelmannii | reverse complement strand
AAGCTTACTGGAATGGTTGTGGCTTATCTCTGAGAAGAGATGTGACGACAACACGCATTCGCAAGAAGCAGGTTACAATGAGGCTCTGAAGGCCTTTTTACAATATGCAAGAATTCCAAAAACCCTATACATCCAAAAACTTAACCCTAGGAGATGAAGCGCCAAAAGTCATGTGGGCCCCGTTTGGGTAAGTTAGTACATCAACTTCCCGGGGTCGTAACTTTTGCATACGATCTCTGTTTTAGGCGTGTGACAGTCCGTTGGAAAGGTATCGTCGAGGAGATTCATTTTGGGAGCTCAATCATGCCTTTGGATATAATTGACGAGATCGATACAGAAAAACCTTTGTTTATGCCCTCAAAATGGCCCCGGAAGTTAAAACTGCGAAAAATAGTAAATTGCCAAAATTGTCAGAAAACTGTTTTGAGCCAGTTGGAAAAGGTGGGTGGCCACCGATATCCATATGGATCACCAAGTGAGAATGTTTGATGAATTAAATAAATCACTGAAGATGAGATCCATAGAGATAATTGGGGTTTATCTCCTAATAAGGCTCTAGGGACAAATGGCTTCACAATCCACTTTTATTGAAAATTCTAGGATATCATCAAATTTTACCTCAAAAGAATGTTAGAGTACGTCCAAAAATCATGCAAGATTGGGGGAAGCACCAACTCATCCTTTTTGGCACTCATCCCAAAAGAGGCCAACCCTTTCTCTTTTTCAAGGTTCTAACATATCTTGTCCTATAATGCATCATACAACGTGTTGTCCAACATAATTTCAAATAGGTTAAAACAACTTCTTCCCAAAATCTTATCAAAAAATCAAGAAGGGTTCATGCAGAAGATGCAAATAGTGGCTAACATCATAATGGTACAAGAAGCAGTTAATATTGGTGAGACAAATAAATTTAATGGTATGATTATCAAAGTACATATTGCAAACACTTTTGATAGAGTTCGACACTCCTTTTTATTTGATATTATTTTTAAGCTTGGATTATGTCCTACCTTTATTCGGTGGGTTTCTGCATGTATTATAATCCTTGGATCTCCCCATTGGTAAATGGGAGATCCACCTGATTTTCCAGAGGGAGTAGAGGATTGTGCCAAGCTTTCCCTCTATCTACTCTTCTTTATATTATCATGGTTGAATCCTTGAGCAGGAAATTGGAATTAGAAAGACACTTTGGCAATATCCTAGGTATTGAATTGATAAGAGGGGTCAAAAAAATGAACCATTCACAATTTCACAATGACACTCTATTAATGGGTGGAGCTTCTACTATTATGGTAGCAAGATTTAAAAGAGTCTTAGATGTTTTTACTACTATTTATGGGGGCAAGGTAAATCACAAAAAAAGCCAAATATATGGTTGGAATGTAAGAAAAGGCTTGCTCCAAGCAATATCTAGAATTATTTCATTTCTTCATCAAGAATCTGGGACCTCTTTCAGGTACCTTCGAAGGATAATTAGTTTTTCAAATCCATCAAATCAATCATGGAAGAATTTTTTAGGTAAAATTTAATCTAAGTTCCAATAATGAGGGGCTCACTGGTTGAATCTTGCGGGAATATTCGTTCTCATCAAGTCTTTCATTTCTGCTCTACCTCTTTTTCAATGCTTTGATTTCCTTGCTCCAACTAGTTTCATGTAGCAAGTAGCACAATAAATACATAAATTCTTATGGCGGGGAGGCAAGTCAAACACTAATAAATTCCATATGGTAAACTAATCAATAGTTGGGGATCTCAAGGATAATGGTGGTCTTCGGATAAAGGAACCTTCTTTAATGAACTTAGACCTAGTAGCCAAGATTATCTGGAGGTTGATCTCATGTCAAACTGCCTAATGGAAGAAGGTCCTTCACAAAAAGTACTTTGGAGGAAAGAAACTGAGATGTCTTGACAATTTTATGGAAAATAAGAAGGGATCACCCTTTTGGAGGCTAATTAGATCAGTAATACCCATCATTCATTCTAATCTAACATGGGTTCAAGGCAAAAAACAAGATATTAACATATGTAAAGATAGTATAATGGGAAAAAAATAACTTAACAGTATTCAAGAGCTACACCCTTTAAGAGATTGGATGATTAATCAAAATTTGGAAAAACTCTTTAACATATCTTGTTGGTCTAATGAATTGGGCCACTATCGGGATGGAAAATTGATTCTCCTCCACCTCACTTGCTTCCCCTTGTCTCTCAACTATATACTCTTTCAAAGGTTATATGCCCTAGAATATTAGCTCTTCATATCAAAGAGGTCGGGGTCAAGCTGATTATAAGGTAAAGCAAGGATATTTGCATCAACTGATGTTCTCCACACTTCCTCCAAAATTTATAATATCAAGACGAATTTGGAGCTTAGAAATCCTCCTCAAAGTTAATATATTGTATTGGGATTTAGTTCATGGGAATATTCTAACCACTAAAAATTTCCAAAATGAGGGGTCATTGACCCCTCTAGATGTTCTCTATGCATCTTCAATGTAGAAACAATTCAACATATCTTCTTTGAGTGTGAATTTATAGCCAGAGTTTGAAAAACAACCTACACAAAATTAAAGCAAAGGATGAGAATGTCATATTCTTGGAAAACATGTTTCCACAATGGAGCAAAGATTGTAGTGGAACTTTTGAGGTTAAACTGATATTTAAAAGAATATGGCAAGCTATATCTAAATTCTTATGTTACGAAATTTAGCTAGCTTAGAACAAAACAATATTTAATAAGAAATTGGACAATCCCTCCTCTATAGCAGCAAAATCCAAAGAACTATTAGTGGAACATCTCAAATCCACAAGCACACAGCTCAATGCAATTCAAATTCTGAGTGATGATGAAGAATATTGGTATTGAAAATTCCACATATATTCTCAATCCATAGGCATGAGAATTCCAAAGTTGTACACTAGACCAAATTGGCACCTTTGTGTGAGCTCTCTTGACTTCTAGAAATGGAAATTTTCTAATCACTCTTATTTTTTGTTCCTCGATGGATCTTCAAAAGAAAATCCTACGATGGTAGGTGCAGGTTGGGGGGGTCATCGTTAACCCTAAAGGAACAACTAGAAAAAAAAATGCATGAGGACTCAATACCTCATCCAACAATCAACCAAAAGCTTACACTCTATTGCAAGGATTGAGATTGCCAAAGGACTCAAGTATTCAGTCTATAGTTGTCATGGGTTACTCGAAGACAATCATAAGTTATATGACCCTTAACTCTACTCTAGTTACAAATTCTTTAGCATCTATCATTTCCAAAGCTAAACAAGAAGTAGATTATTTCTCAAAAATCACATTCTATTATGTCTTTCGGGAAAACAATTGTGAAGAAGACCAGTTCGCTTGAATTGCCTCAACTTAAGTGGGGGTTTTCAATGTTAATGGAATCATTAATCAACAACCCAACCAATAATCATGAGTACAAATCCATGTAGCAGTCATTTAATCCTTCACATGGCTCATAGCATCAAGCTTCAAACTCATTGTTGGGAAATTTATGTGATGATATGTCCATTCCTCCATTGCATGCATGGAGTTATGTTCGTGAACACATTTGAATCCGTGTTTGGAGATTTCCTTTATTGAGGTGGAAATAAGGTTGTTTTAATGGGAAATCCTCTGTAGGAAGTTTGGAATGCAATTCAACAAGGACTAGTAATATTTCTTGTTTGTTTGGTAGTGGTTGTATTTGTTTCATTTCTTTTGGGTCTGTTTGGTCTATAGGGGAGCATTCCCCTTTGATTTTTTGTATGTAAAGGGGGTTTATAAATCTACATGTTGTTTCTAGTCCATATTCCAAAGGACCGGCCAAGTCCTTCATACTATTTCATGTTTGTTTCTAGGCTTTGGCCTTCATTTTATAATTTGAAGTTTGACCTCTATCACTCTAGAGCTCTAGAAATTATGGGTTAACCTAGGCCTAAAACGTGTGGCAAAGGAATTGGGAATCAGGTTGTTTCAGGAACTTGAATTTGGTTGGGGTCTCTGGTCTCAACATAGCCTCAATGGATTACAGATATCTTTAGGATATTAGAAGAGTCCTCATAAATCATGAGAAAATCCAATAAAACAGGACAACAATATTCTTTGTCACCTCCAAAGTCCATGAGAATGACCACTAGGCCAATTAAATAAATATTACTGATCATGAATATTCTTGTGGAATAGAAGCAAAATATTGTTGTCCTTGAAGCAAAATGCAATCTGTAACATACCCAGCTCCTTTGATCGGTCTCATTACGACCAAAACATCATGCGATGTCTCTAATACCAATTTATATCATATCCATCTCCCTTGTTAAGTCTCGTTATGACCAAAACGTCATACAATATCTCTGATACCAATGTGTAACATACCTAGCTCCCTTGTTGGGTCCGAATACAACAAAAACATCATACAATAGCTCTTACACCAATTTAAATGCAAAAATAGGCATAACATCGTGACATATAAGCTCATGCAACAATAATTAATTATAAACTCATGAATGTAAACTACTAAATCATACATAGCAACATTCAAACATTAAAATACAGAATAAAACGTAGCAATAATACACAACATTTAACACAGTAAATAATATGGTGACCAACACACTTATCTTTAAAAACATTTGTCACCAACTAGCTACATACAAAGGACATTCCTCCCAACCATAGGCTATGTTGTTCCATTTCTCTCAATAGTAGGCCACCCCCATGTTGGGCCTTTGAATCCACAAGGAGGTCTAGCTCAAACATCTTTAAAAAATGCAATAAATGGGCTTGGAAAAAGGATGCATTGAAAATGAAGGTGCAACACACCCTTTACAAAGGCACCCATAAATGAGACAATATAAACCCTTGTATGCCATCAACCCCATGCCCAAAAGTTTTAACCCTCCATCCACTTAATCTTATCCACATGAATTAGAGAGGTTTCCACCTAGGAAACACTCCTTGACTTAAGGAATGATTCACACAATAGGTCACCTTGTCCACCCTCCCATACCTAAACTTGACAAATTGCATAGGGTCTTTGAGCACCTATTTAATTTGATGAGGTAGTTTTTGTTGCACATGCCTTAATGGATCTTATATTAAATGTGGTTTTACTTGCCATGATGCTTTGACTTGAGATCCTTAAAGGGCACACTTGTCTGTCTTTGTAGGACCTTGACTAGTGGACGATTTGAAGGAATAAGCCCATGTTGGGTCCTCATTGGGGCAATAATCCCACAGGTTGGGTACCATGGCCCGCACACTGGATGATTATTGTATTCTTTGGAGGTAGGAGAGGACATCTTGGATAGTGACACCTAGAGTTTTTCCAGCCCAACAACCTAGTTGGGAGCCCTTATACCATGTTTTTAGGCTTGACGTCTTGTTTGGTGCTAAGGCATGTGATGGTGAAGATGGACACTTGGCACATTTTTATGGAAGACCCCTTGCATTGGGGAGGAGACACTTATCTTGAATACACATGGCCTTTGGAAGCCTAGCGCTACCTTCTCCAACCCCAACGACTTCCTATATGTGCCAAAACATCACCCCTCAAGGGGATGACATCATGTTTTAAGGTTTTTCTTATGTGAAAATTAAAATTGTAAAGGGGGAAAATAAAGGGAAATGTCTCCCTTATTTTGTGGTTTACCCTTGTTAAGTGGAGAAACACTTTTTAGGAGTTTTGTATAAATAAGAATCATTTCATTTCATTTTACAACATAGCTCTCCCATTGTGAGAAGGATACTTGGGTGAAACTTGCACCCTCTTTGGGAAATTTGGATATCTCTCTCTTGTGCAAATGTCTTTTGGTGATTTCTCTTGGTATATTGTGGAGCTAAGGTGGTGCGCACCTCTTGGAGGCTTATTCTCTTGCTTATGGATAAATATGGTTTGGTGAACTAGTCTTTTATCTTGCATCTCTCTTGGAATTGGTAAGAAAAATATGCAACTTGTTAATTCTTCTTGCTTGTTTCATAGTGTTATTGGTTGAATCCCTAGGAGGAGTGTAATTGCATATACCCTCTATCAAGCTTCATCTTATTGCTAGTCGATAAGTCATTTTTTGGCAAGGTTTCTAAGAGGAGTACAAGGGTGTACACCCTCCTGGATTTACCTTAGTTTGATGTGCATGCCCTAGGGAGTAAAAGGGCTTACACCCATAGGGATGTGGGTCTAACTCTCACGTATAAGACTCCATCTACCCAATATATTAAAGCCACTAATCAAAAATGTGCATTGGAGAAATAAATTTCTTGCATTGAGCAACGTGATTTTACACAATTTTCAAATTGTTTGAAGTGGAATCAATTATATGTTCTACTAGCTTGCTTGAGCCCCTTGGGCCTCCTATTTAGCCAAGGATATTCTATTTTTGTTATAACATTAAAGATACAACCATTAGGGTTGCAGGAAATTCCTCTCAAACTTTTACTTTTGCTCTCTTTTCAACCGTCAGAATTTGCTAGAAAGCTTCCATAATAATCTACTTGTCATTTAGCATCTTTTGGGTGGTTTACTTGTAATTTTGGTGGTTGGAATTTTCTGTTGTAGCAATATTTTGCTACAGCTATAAGGTTGTCTTAATATCTCTGCAATAACATCTTTGAACAACCCTATATTGTTGCTAAAGCCTTGATCTATCTTAGTTGAGTTATACTAGTCCTTACTAGTTTATCTCTTGCACCTTTAACTAGACTTTCAGTGACATACTTAGTATCTTTGATTATAATTTATGTTTTGATTTGAATCATTTTTTACTACTTATATATAGGAAAGAAAGCTTCACTTGCTTTTCCATTGGATATCTTGGCTTGCATATTTCTCTTTTCTTGTATCTCGGTAGGTACAACTATCTTCTGCAAGTACTCAAGCACTTGGAAACCATTGATTATCTCTGAGACTCATTCTCAAGCCACTTTCCACTTAGTAGTTTTAACTATAGGGGCATCATCATCCATAACCTCACCTTCCATCTCATTTCCCCCTAGGGTCACCCGAGATTCCCCCTTGTGTAATATTTCTCCTTCACTAAAGCGAGGGGAGGGTTTATCTAAGATGACAATGGGTATTCTCTCCCGTAGTTCTCTCCATCTTGGGGATTAGGTTGGGATTTGTTGAACCTACAATTTGTGCAATAACAATTTGCTTGGCTTCTTTAGAATTTTTGCTATGGTTTTGAAAGCCTTCCTTCAGTTTACTTAACTCTACTTTGAGAGACTTGTTTTTGTTCCTTTCTATTCTAAGATCACTTAAGGTACTGATTAATTATGACTCAATATTCACTTCTCCTTCTTCTTCATAGTCTCCTTCAATATTTTCAGTTTCTTCCTCTTGAGTCTCTAATGCCATGAAGAGTACGCTTCTTGAGTCATTATCACTATCATCATCTTCATTGGATGAGGAACTGTCATCTTTTGAATAGAGGATTTTCTTTTTCAAAAATCTTCATTTATTTCTTTCCTTGTCTCTTTTCTGATATTTCTTTTCTTTCTTAGGAACTTCTTCTTCATCACTATTCAAACCCCTTGCATAAGGACATTTGGAAGAAAAATGGCTAACTTTACCATACTTAAAGCATTTGAAATGAAGCTTCCCTCTGTACTTGTCAGTTCCTCTTTTCAGATTTCTCACAAAGATGGCTTCTTCTTCATTGTTTGAATCATCACTATTGTTGGAGCGGGCTTTTGACCTTGGCATGTTCTTTCTTGTCTTTTTGGAGGATCTGAAAGTTTCTTCCCTTCTAGATGGATTTTCCTTTTTTGTTCTCATTTCATATGTTGTAAGTATTCCATGTAATTCATCCATGCTCAACATAGCCAGATAGTGTCTTTCTTCTAGATCTGAGATTTGAGAGTCAAATCTCATTGGGAGAGATCTCAGTATCTTCTGCACAATAACTGAATTTTCAATCTTTTCTCCCAGTCCTCTTATAGTATTCACAATTTCGTCAACTCGGAGAAAATAAGTTGCAATATCTTCATATTCCTTCATTCTCAAATCTTCAAATTGTCCTCTGTAAGTCTGAGGTTTGGCCCCTTTGACTTTAGCATCTCCTTCATAATCATTTTCAAGCTTGTCAAATATTTCCTTTGCAGAATCACAATGGATAACCTTAAAAAATTATGAACATGTTAGACCATCTAGAATGGAATTTATAGCCTTTGAATTCTATTCACTGAGATTTTTCCCAGTATTATCTGTTGGGGGAGAAGCTGGTGTAGTGTATCCATTTACTACAGCTTGCCAAAAATCAAATCCCTATGCCTAAAAAAATGGTCTCATTCTTATGCTCGAAAAATCATAAATTTGCCCATCAAATAATGGTGTTCCATTTTTGGTAAATTCTCCTTTCTTATCCATGATCTGCCTTCTATTGGTTAGATTGTTCCTTAAGGAACCCGCTCAAATACAAATTGTTAGAATATTCAAGAATACTGAGAGGGGGACGAATCAATCAATATAGAGTTATTTAAACAATTTTAACCTTCAATCACTACATAAAAATTAACCATTAATCATGTCATTCATATACTCATAAACATTGCACACAGATGTTTATGTGGAAACCCAACTGGGCGAAAACCACATAAACTTTTCTTAAGTAGTTTCAAGATTTTACAAGCACCAATTTGAAGGAAGCACCCACTCCCTGAGTTTTCCATCACCTACTAGAAGGAGACACCAATCCCCTTGGAATATTTTAAATGATCATATATGATCAATTCAACCTTCAAATACAATCCCAAAATCACTTCTTAAATCTGCATACAAAACTGTTCAAAATTGTACCTCAAATCTGTAAACTTGTAAAATTCACCACAGGCTCAATTTTATGTTTCTGATTCTAAATCTTAGACCTCAAATTTTAGGATCTGTTTTCCTTCTAATGCAACAAGTGAAATTCAATTTGTACGTACCAAGCTTCAGAGATAACAATTTTATGTCAAACACTTGTTTGGGACTAGTTTATGGATTTGTCACAAACCCTAACTTCCAACAAATATAACTGTGTAACTGTAATGAGTCAGGATCTGAAATTTTACCCAATATTCTTTGATATATTCTATAACATTTCTCCAAGTTTCTCTCCTTGACTCATCCCTTAAAAAAGTTATATAGCGAAAATGGCACAATGACTTATTTTGAAGAAGAAAACCTTAGTTTTAAAAACCTCAACTTCCACTGAGTATAACTCCAAACTTATAATGAGTCAAGACCTAAAATTCGTACCCAAGATTCTTCACTATCTCTTCTGAAATACCTCCAAGTTTCACTATCTGAGTCATTCAAGAAAAAAAAAGTTATAAAAAAAATTCCAATATGAGCTCCAAAGAAAGCCCTAGAACAAATCATCACAAGACTTCATCTTCCCTTGGAATTTCGCCCTTCTTCACTTTGTCTCCCCTTGGAAATTCTTTCCTCTAGGATGAATTTCGCTCCTCTTTCTTAGCTATGTCGAATTGGTGTGATCCAAATGCCAAATGAGGCTCCTAGTATTTATATGAGTCTTCTCCACATGAAGGGGTGAGGCCAAGGGTTGAAACTTTTGGGTCGCACCTCTTCCTTAAGGATGATTGACCTTAGGGACTTCTTTACTTTAGTTTGGGGATTTCTTCTCTTGGTTTTATGGGCTTCTTCACTTGGATTTAGGGGATTCTTCTATTGTCTTTATGGGCTTCTTCACTTGGCTTTAGGGGCTTCTTCTCTTGGTTTTAGGGGCTTCTTCCCTTGACTTTAGGTGCTCCTTCAAGGTTCCATCTGTGTACAATTAAAAGTGGGCATGTGGAAACAACCACGTGTTATCTCATCCCATGAGGGCCATGCTTAAAAGCTACGCCATAAGGGGACCACTTTGGAGATATATACACTTATGTAAAGACTCCTTCAAGGCTCCTTCAAGGCTTCTTCAAGTGGACACATCATCATCACTTCTAGGGGCTTCTAGGATTTGCTTTAGGGCTTCTTCTAAGGTTTACATCAATGATCACCAATTTTCCAATATATATATATGGTGTGTTTGTATTGTTATTTTGTGAATTTAAATGAATCAGAGTTGTTAATTCACAAGCTATATTTTAATGAACGGAAATCAACCAATATATGGCTCAATCAATTAATGAGCATGCAAACATAAATAGAGTTTAAATGTTTTGATTACATAAATATATAATCTCCAATATCTTCATTATTTTTCCTTGATAACTTCAAGGATTGGGTAATTTGTATACATACAAACATTTACAATGAACATAGTGGACTATGATTGTGACTAATAGTTTATTATGATAATAATATTAATTGATTATTATTATTGATTTTTTAAATTTATTATAATAATTGATATTAGTTATTAAATAATCCTTAATAATAACAGATTATTATTAATTGAATATTACTTTTATTAACTAAAAAGTAATATTAGTCCATTGGATGTAGCTTGGGTGGTTGGGAGGAATGTTTGTTACCCTCCCCACCAAGGTTAAAATCTGTGGAGTGACATGTTGTGCCCTTAATGGGTCTATAAGATGATCTTGTTGTTGAGCCCCCAATATTCTGAAAATGTTCAGCCACCCCATGTTCTCTCACAAATTTCGGGGAGGTTTTTCATGGACGTAGCAAGTATTGATATTCGGTGTCGCGAACCACGTGTAAAAAAAAAACTAACTAAAAAGTAATATTAACTATTAATAGATTATTTTCAAGCACATCTAATTCTTAGATATGTCATTGAATGTGTCTTATCGAGGTCTTATGAATCCCACCGAAATCTAATAACCCAATAGCGAAAAATTATTTAGCATAAATCCGACAACACTAGGTACTTAATAACAACTTGAATGATGATTTTTCCTCTTCGGTGTAGTGTATTAGCTTGAACTTTGAATATAAGAGATGGGTTTCGGGGAGAATGTATGTTTGCCTAAATAATAAAATATATGTGTGCATCCTCTTGTTATATGTTGCTTCCTTCACAATTACCTTATGATTATCCACATCAGGTTTTGTTGTTATGCTCACAGTGACCTTGTGATTCCTCGCATTAGGTTCTATAGACTGCACTCTTGTTAATGATCAGTTGGGCCTTGTTATCGCACAAGTTGTATGTTGGGAAAAGCCCGAACCAACCACCAATTGGAGAMWACTAGGAGAGCACCTACCCATTGTCACCTTAGGCAGGTGTTCTCGTCACTTTAGAGGTGAGGTAGTCACCTCAAGGGGGGAATCTCGGTGACCCTAGGGGGAAATGAAATGGAAAATGATAAGTATGAATGCATGTACCTAGAKGTCAATTCTAAGTGGTATGAAGAGCTTTGAAAAGAGTCTTGGKAAGATTCAAGGGTTTCCAAATGAGTTGGGTGACCTGCCAAGTGTGAATACTTGCTTGAGACACAAGGAAAACCAAGCATATAATKTAATATGTTAGTTGGACAAGCAAGTTAAGCTTGTTGTCCTTGATTGCAACAAAATTAAATGATATATATCAGCTCAATAAAGATAGCAAACCCTACAATATAAGTCCTAAGCATATGATAAAATAAACAAGAGACAAGCTAGTGAAAGTTAGCTCAATTCATCAATGATTAAGCAATAACTCTAGCACAAAAAGCAAGGCTGAGAAAAAAGGTTGTTGCAGTGATAATATCAGCCTTATGGTTGTAGAAAACCAAGCCCGATAACAGAAAAATCAGCCACTGGAAACCACTTCTAACTATCCTAATAGGTGTGTTAGGGTTAGTAGAGAGTTAGGGCAACGTTAGGGCTAAATCCTAGGATTAGTTTAGGAGTTATTAGGGGTTAGAGGGTTAGTTTTATGCAACCCTATTGGATGTAAATTAGTTTTGTAACAATAGCAAGAATTTTTGGTTGAAAGGGGACACCTCAATGAGGCAACAGAGCCAAAATCTCAAGGAACAATTTCCCAAAGAGACAATTTTAAAACTTGAAAATTTTCACATTTACCAAGGCAACAATTTATTTCTCCAATGCAACAAGTAATGACTAGTGTCTTTAATAATTGGGTTTAAATGATGAAAAGTGGTAAGTATGGTGGGGAATGATACGATGGATCTTCAAGGGAGTTCCTAGTAGCAAACCCATTCTCGAGAAAGACCACTTACTAGGGCACAATGTCAACCACCAAGGTGAAACATGACAAAAGGCATATTGTCAAGGCATATGTCAAGAAATCTAAAGCAATCTAAGATAAAAAAAATACTCAAATGCCTCAAATATTGAAATGAAACTCACCATAATACCTTACTTGTACCTCAAGGAGCAAGGCACAGTGCCCCTCGAAATTCAGTTGGTGTGGTCGATATCATCTAAAAATCTATGACCTATGTGGTTGTGAGAAGGGTCTCCATCTGTGCAAATGGATATTGTTGGTCATGTAGTCTCTCGACACTCCATATCTGCAACCTGAGGGCCTCGAGACATAATATCCTTAGTTATCCACAAAATGGGGATAACAAGCCTCTTTGAAATAATGACATAGGAATCATGTGCAAATAGTACAAAATTTTCATAACATGTAGTTTTTTTTATTATAGAAAATAATATAACAACATTGATATGACATTGATACGATGCTATATTTGTATATGAGATGTTTTTTTGACACAACACAATGTAACCACGACACCCACAACGTGTGATTAGTGACACCAAAAATGATAAAATATGATGTTGGTTGATGTAGTAGGGATGCAAAACATAAATAACACTTTTTCAATGTTTCCAACATTGTAAATTAGACATAAACTGGACACATATTCATTGCATGTTGGACACAAAAATCACATCATGAAATAGCGTCGCACGCCAACAAAAAAATTTGGAAATGATGAATTAGGTTGTGGTGATGCAAAGAAGCGATGGTGCATCCCCATATTGTAGCAATGACTTGATGTGTGTGGTGTATTGTTTGGAAGCCCTTGCATGTATGCAATATTCCAGATATAAAAAAGTATACATAGTAGAAATAAATAGATGGAAATGGTGGATGAACGACAATATAACTAGAACAAAACCACAATAATACCAAAATGATACTAGAATAACACCAGAAAGAGCACTTTGATTACTGAGAGCAATGTTCACTTGCCTCTTTGAGGGGGAAACCTCCAGGAGAGCAGAGCTCTATTACAATAATATCCAAGACAAAAGTTATCATGCCCTCGACTCCTATTTATACTAAATATGTCTATCAAAAGAACCATCTAGAGGAAGATCCTTCTATAAGCATAAGTTTCTATTAGGTCTTCTTACATTGGACTTATTCTTATTTATTTCTAGGCCTTATTAATATTGGCCTTTATTACATCGTAATATATTATTCTACCTACGTGAGGGGTTAGGTCCCTAATATGTCCTCCCCCTTAAAAAAAACCTTGTCCTCAAGGCTTGAGATGTTGAAATTGTTGCAAAATGGTAGTTGGTTCCCAAGTGGCATATGTTGGAGTTGTATCTTTCCACTAGACTAACACTTCCTTGATGCTTCGTTGATGCAGACAACACTCATGCTGGTCCAAAACTGCTTGTGGTTGTATCCAAATGGAGCCTTCTTCGTCCAACTCGGGAAGGTTGGTTTGAGTTTGGCACTTAGTTCCAATCACCTTCTTTAAGCAGAAAACATGAAAAACAGGATGGATCTTAGAATGACTGGGAAAAGCTAACTAATAGGCCACCTGTCCCACGTGCTTGAGAACAGTATAAGGACCATAAAATTTGGGCGCCAGTTTCTGACAATGGTCAGCCTTGAGGGAATTTTGCTTGTCAGGTTGCAGTCGAAGAAACACATGATCCCCTTCTGCAAATTGACGTTCAAAGCGACCTTGATCTGCTTATTGCTTCATGTGATTCTGGGCCATGACCAAATTCTCTTTGAGGGTACGAAGAATAGCCTCTTGAACTGTAAGTGTTTGGTCAACCGCCTGGACCTTTGAGACACCTGGAAAATATGAGAGAACTAAAGGTGGTTGTTGTCCATATACCACTTCAAAAGGAGTCATGCAGGTAGTCATATGGTACAAAGTGTTGTACCACCATTAAGCTAGTGGTAACCATTGAGTCCACTGATTTTTCCTTTCTGAGGCAAAACACCTCAAATATGTTTCCAAACACTTGTTGACAACTTCAGTTTGACCATAAGTCTGGGAATGATAATTTGTGCTGAGATTCAATTGGGTGACTTGTAGCTTGAACAATTCTTGCCAAAAATTGCTGGTGAAAGTTGGGTCGCGATAAAAAACAATAGAATGCGGCATGCCATGAAGCTTGAAGACCTAATCCATGAAAAGTTGAGTCACAGTGGATGTTGTAAATGGGTGTTGAAGAGCACATAAATGAGCATACTTGGAAAGATGATCAACTACCACCATGATGATTGATTTATTGCCTGATTTAGGTAAGCCTACAATAAAATCCATAGAGATATCTTGCCAAATAGCAGGTGAAATCGGAAGTGGTTGTAGTGTGCCAGTAGATTTTTCTGTTTCACCCTTGTTGCATTGACATACATCACATTCAGCCGCAAAATTATGAACATCTTGTTTCATACCATCCCAGAAAAAAGAACATTTGACCCTGTCATAGGTTTTGGTAAACCCAGAGTGCCCCAGCTGTGAGTGTAGCATGAAGCTCAAAAAGTACCGTGGATTTAGTTTTTGACTATTTACTTAAATACAAATGACCTTTGTATCGAAGCTCATCATGGAGCCAAGAGTACCCTGAGGAAACTGGAGAATTGGACTGCAATTGTTGTATAAGATGTGAAGTTTTGGGATCGTGGAGCCATTCTTGGCGAACAGCTTGGAGCTAATCTCGTACAATGAAGGAGAGAGAAAAAAGGGACCCTTCATCTTCATAATTTCTGGAAAGTGCATCAGCAACCACATTGTCTTTTCCTTTCTTGTAAATGATCTCATAATCATATCCAAAGAGCTTAGTCACCCATTTTTGTTGCTATGGGGAGGAAATGCGTTGTTCCATAAATTACTTGAGGCTTTGATGATTTGTCTTAATCTGGAAGCGTTGCCCCAATAGATAACGATGCCAAAGATCAACGACATGCATAATAGCCAACATTTCCTTTTCGTAGATTGATTTTCCCAAATTTTTCTCAGACAATTGTTTGTTGGTAAAGGCCAAAGGTCAACCCTCTTGCATAAGGACATTGCCAATTCCTTTCCCTGAAGCATCACATTCCAGGACAAAGGTCTTTGTGAAATCACGAAGGACTAGGACTGGAGTGGTGCACATGGCCATCTTCAAGGTTTGAAAAGTCTGAGCAGCTATTGGAGTCCAAGTGAAAGAATTATTTTTAAGGAGTGCAGTGAGAGGTGTCGCAATCTTTCCATAATTCTTAACAAACTTGCGATAATAACTTGTTAATCCATTTTGAGGGCCTAAATGAAGGCTTTTCGGGATTGAGATTATAAAAGATATCCAAAGGCATGATTGAGCCCCCAAACTGAATCTCCTCAATGATACATTTCCAATAGGCTATCATACGCCTAAAACGGAGATTGTATGCAAAAGTTACAACCCTGGGAAGTTAATGTACTAATTTACCCAGACGAGGCCCACATGACTTTTGGCACTTCATCTCCTAGGGTTAGGTTTTCGGATGTCTAGGGTTTTTGGCATTCCTGTTTATTGTAAAAATGCCTTCAGAGTCTCATTGTAATCATCTTCTTGTGAATGAGTGCAGTCATCACATCTCTTCTCAGAGATAAGCCGCCACCATTCCAGCAAGCTTGTTTTCGCTGCATTTTACAGTTTCAGCTTATTTCCTTATTGAATAGAAAACCAGTTTTACTATATCTCTGTTATTTTGGGTTAATAAACTTTATTCATTTCATTCTGCTCATAAAATCTTGATGAGGAATGGAATGATCATGAACACCACGGGAAAGAGGGAGTCCCTAGGGAGTGGAAAAAACCACTTGATGTTTAGAGAGGATGGATTGTAGGTCCTGTGACATAGAGGGTGTATCGGTTGCTTGTATGGCATGGATTTTGGAAATAACTCTAGAATTACCTTTTTTGAGTAGCTTTTCCATGCGATGGGAACTAATGATCTCTGGGGAACCCGCGGTGATGCCTTGGAACTTATATTGTTGGCCCTCCTGGTCGAATTGCATGGTTAATTCCATAAAATCAATGAGAATGGGACCCAAAGTCCTTAGCCATTATGCACCCAACACAATATCACAACCACCCATGTCGATAGAAAACATATGAGATTTCACGTGGTAGTCACCAATTTGGAGACGCACATTTTCACAACGCCCTCCACATTTCATGGACCCGCCATTGGCAATCATGATTTGGAAATTATTGACTGCACAAATATAACAATTAGTTTCTTAGGCAATGCAGCGATGAATAAAATTATGGGTGTTTCCATTATCAACAAGAATGATGACCTTCCTTTTCTTGATGTAAACAATTAGCTTGAGGGTTTGGGGAGCCGAGAAGCTAGTGAGAGCATCTAGGGAAATGATCGGTTCTACTTCGGGAAGATCTGAGGGAGGGGTTATGTCAGTGGGTTCAGGTGACACAGACACAAGGGGAGACTCAACATCCTCTTCCAAAACATCCTCTAAGATGGCCATAAAAATCTTTTGTTCCTTACACTTGTGTCCCGGAAAATATTTGTCATCACAATTATAACAAAGGCCTTTGAGTTGGCGTTCAGCCATTTCGGCCCTGGTCAATTTTTGGATCTTTAGTGGATTAGAAGGAGGAGTGGGATTTACTGGTTTAGTGCGAGGAATAAAGGAGGGTTTTTGGTTTTGAGAAGAGACAACTTGTTATGCTTCCTTAGCTCATTTAGTAGCCTCCACCCAACTCCGAGGTCGAGCCATGAGGACATGGGAACGAATCTCATCCTTGAGGCCACTAATAAAACATTCTTGGAAAAAAGCATCAAACATGCCCTCTGTACGAAAAGCCAATCGCTCAAAAGCAGCTATGAAGTCTTCCACTGTTCCAGATTGTTTCAACTTTGTGAAACAACCTAAATGGTTGGTGTCAGTGTCAAAGCATTCATAAAGCTCTGCAACAAAGTGTGTCCAAGCAACATACCCTTGGCGGGTCATTTTTCTCCATTGCCACCATTGCCAACGTTCTTGATCTAGATGGAGAACACCATACCGGAGTTTGGCCAAATCATTTGTAATGTCGTACAAAGAGAAATAATTTTCCATTTGAGTTACCTAGCTAGTGGGATCTGAGCCATCAAATTTGGTCACATCCACATGGGGAAGGCGTAGGTCACGCTAAAAGTGAGGGGGCTGAAAATTTTGGGAATGAGAGGAAGTTTCACCTTCGGTATGTAAAGGTGGGTCAGATAAGGAAGGATCTGTACGGATATGCAACTTGGTGCAGATCATCATAGTGACAAATTCAAGCTGGGTAGTAATGTCTTGTTTGAGGTCTTGGTTGAGTTCCTCGATTGAGGCAGCGATGGAGGAATGCATGGTTTTATTGATGGTGGCAATATTCGCACTAAGTTGTCTCACTTCTTGTTGGGTCTCTGTGAAATTAGAGTGCAAGGTATTGAAGCGAGCTTCCAAGTCTTGGCTACGGGTATGGGCCATGATGATGAGGGAACCGAAAAGGGGCGGGTGGGGTCACACAGATTTTTTTTTTTTGCTAAAAAATGATAGGTATGAATGTGATAAGGGCGAAGAGATAAATCCAATGGAATAGGTCCCAAATAATGGTGCCAACAAGATCCAGGCTTCTTTTTTTTACACCTGCGGAGTTATACTCCGATCTAAATAATACTGCATTGATGAAATGTCCAAATGCTTAATCAGGAAGAAATGTGTAGTAATTTGGCACTCGAATGCAGGAGACACAGTAGTGCGGCAGTAGATCTTGTATGTTCTATTTTTTGTTTCCGTCCCCAAAGGCTAGGTATTCAAGGGTTTGCCCTGTGCTATAACTCTCTGATATATGTGCAGGGTCCAACAGTAGTACTCGGCCCAATATCTCAGGGCACCAACTAAGGAGGCTAGACCGTGCCCTTAGTCATACTACACGACTACCCAGGTACTAGAGAGTATCTTCCTGAGTGTTGTTCTTGATGGCACTACAGTAGTCAGGCAGTCGATCGGTTTATCTAAAGAGGGCTTCGGGAAATCTAGGTCGATCTGTATATAGGTGTTTTCTGATGCACTACCACTCGAAGGGGTATGAATAGGGGTTACAAGGGTGGCCAACAGATGTGCGCTTAAGTACCACTTTTATTTTCTGCGTGTATGAATCCCCGATCACGGGTTTATGCGTGTAACGACATATCTTTGTAGCTTAAAGATGTTGGAATACGTCTCTACCCTGAAAAAAAATTACCCACAAAGTGCTCTAATACCACTTGTACTATTGCAGATATAAAAAAGTATGCAAAACATAAATAAATAGCTAGAAATGGCAGATGAACAAAAATATAACCAGAAAAACACCACAATAATACCAAAACGATACTAGAATAACACGAGAAAGAGCACTTTGATTACTGAGAGCAATGTTCACTTGCCTATTCAAGGGGGCAACCTCCAGCAAAGTAGAGCTTTATTACAATAATATCCAAGACAAAACTTCCCATACCCTCGACTCATATTTATACTAAATATGTCTATCAAAATAACCATCTAGAGGAAGATCCTTCTAGAAGCGAAAACTTTTATTATGTCTTATTACATTGGACTTATTCTTCTTTATTGCTAGGCCTTATTAATATTGACCTTTATTACATCGAAATATATTATTCTACCTACGTGAGGGGTTAGGTCCCTAACAATGTACACGAGGAGAGAAAACCAATACTCTATTTCCAAGGATGAAAATCCTTCATCATTAATGTGCACAAAGTTGAATCCAAGATCTTTGTAGTAAGTGATAACCAAGCCAAGAAATTTATTGACTCAAGTAAACAACTTTTGTTACTTTTATTGAGATATAATTAGGAAAGAGATGAATTGGAAGAACTACAAGCATATGTAGAGGGATGTACTAAAGAGTAGAAACATTAGTTGGAGAAGTTTGTGCAAGATTATAGAGAAGTGTTTCAAGAGTCTAAAGGGCTACCACCTAAGAGGTAAGTGGAGCATGAAATCACTAGAAGATATAGTTGTTGATCAACTCTTCGTTGCCAAACATAGGAATGTACAAATGATCCATACCAAAGTAAATGAAGTAAATAAGTGATTGCAACAATTATTGTAGTAGGGATTCATGTGACCAAGTACCTCACTATATGGTTCATATATCATTACAGTTCCCGTGTTGTATGACACTTAGAGAATGTGTATAAACTACAGAGCTTTAAACAAGATTATCGTCAAGAATCAGTGCCATATACCTAGGATCGATGAATTTTTAGACTAGCTACAACATGCAAAATGCTTCATCGAACTAGATTTGAAATCAGGATGTGACCAAGTACAATTCAAGGAATAAGACAAATGGAAGACAACCTTCAAGACAAGTCAAGGTATGTTTGAGTGGATGACAATGCCATTTGGTTTATGTAACGTGACAACTACTTTTACTAAATTGAGGAATGTTGTATTGCATCCCTATCAAGATCCATTTGTAACATGGGCTTGGATTATATTTTAACCCTTATGTCTACCTAGGAAGAGCTTGTTTCACATTTGATGAAGTATTGGAGACATTAAGGGAACCTAAGTTTTTGGTGAACCTTACGAAGTGTGAGTTTGCCTAACAATCCTTGGTGCATTGAGGTTATGTGATTAGTGGAGTATAACTCAAGATTTGTCCATCGAAAATGGAAGGCATCATCAAATTCCAACCTCCTACCAACTTTACTGATGTACAAATATCTATGAGAGCAACCCAATAAGTAAAGATGTTGACGACTTCTTTTTCAATTGTGACCACACCACTTCATGATGTAACAACCAAATGTAAGAGTTTGAAATTGGGAAAGTCAAAGAAGAATGATTTTCAAGTACATAAATGAATGATCAATAAAGCACTAGACCAAGTATTTCCCAACTTACATAAGCCTTTCAAAGTAAATATCGGTGCAAGTGGGTACACCGCGAGAGTAATGTTGATGCAGAGGGATAAGTTAGGTTGTTATCATTATGAGTTGTTTCACGGTTCAACCTTGAACTACCCCACTTATGGAAATGAGCTCTATGCCTTAATGCAAGCAATTAAGAAGTGAAAGCATTATATAACATGTGAAGAGACCATCATCCACATCAATCACGAACCCTTACAATACTTGCAATCTTCTAGCAAGCTTCAACAAAAAAGACACTACAAATGGATGGGATTTTTGCAATAGTTTCATCTAGTCATGAAGTATAAGAAAGGAAACACTAACAAGTTGGTGTGCTTATCATCGAGATCATCCACACCTAAGATTACAACCTTGGTTCTCTTGTGCACACAGAACCTTCTACCCATGATGCAAACAAAGATGAATACATGGAAAACGAGGACTTTAATAATATATTCCAGTAGTTGCAGTGGTAAGTTGATGAAGAAGAAGATGATATAAGGGTTGGCTACCATATCAAGGATGGGTTACTCTATAAACTATATAAGCTCTATGTGCTCGAAGGTGATAGAATGAAACTTACAGGAGAGGCAAATACCTCCAAAGTTGTAGGTCATTTTGGTGTTGGAAAAATAGTGGCCTACTTGTAAAGGTATGTGCATTGGCCCAAAATGCAAGAAAATGTAGCTTAGTGTATCATAGGATGTATATTTTATCATACTGATAATTCATGTATCATAAAGCATGGTTTATGAATCCCCTTACATATACTTACTAGGCCATGTGACAATATCTTCAAGGAGTTCAACTGTGTGGCTTGCCACAAACGAGTTGGGAACATGAATCTCTATCTCTGGTAATGGACATATTTAGTAGTATGTGCATTCTCATGCCTTGTAGAGGAGCATTCTTTTTATATATACACAAGGTTTCTCAGTGACTTTTGGATCGGAATTTTAGATAAGATGGATACCAAACTAAAGACATCTACATCTTCCCCACAGACAAAAGCAATGAACGTGACACTGGTTTATCTCTTAGCAAGTTATAACCAAAAGCGTCCAAGGAAATGGGATGGGAATTTTATCTACATTCAACACTCTTTTAATAGAATAATCCACACTTTGTGCGGTAAGTCCCTTTTTCAAACTTGTTTTGGGCGTTTTCCACCTTCACCTCTATATTTTGTGTATGGGTAGCATGGGGAGGAGAAGGAAAATGCCATAGAAGAAGTACCCAAGGATGAAAATTTCATAAATAATATCAAGCAAAGGCATTTGCAAGTACATGAGACATTGAAGAAATTATACAAAAAGTACAAAGCTAAGCATGACCAACAGAAAATTGAGAAGATATTCAATATAGGAGATTGATTATGGTTGCACTTGAACAAGGAAAGGTTGTAGGGACCGTGTAAGAAAATAATGTCTCTAAGATATGGTTGTTTTGAAGAATTGGAATGGGTAGCCAATAATTCTTACCTACTATATCTACCTCTACACATGTGCATTTACTTAGTATTGAATGTGGGGAATATGAAACTTTATAAGGCATCCATGATTGATGACAGAAGTGAGGGGCAAGTATTACCATCCATATAACACTTAGCACTAGATTCTCGGGCATAGTTAGTAGAAAATATGGTTTTCAAAGATAGATGAATATAATCTAGTTCAAAACAAGGAGTTAAAAGGTCTAAATAAATAAAGGAGCAACCTCGAGGTGTAAGAGAACACTAGGTTAGTTGTCAGAGGGTCCAAGTCATCTGAAACCATTGCACCACCATTGTTGACTTCATGTTGTGGATTTGGTATAATAGTAACATGGGTTTTTTGGCCCAAACAAGCTCCTTGTTACACAACTTGTGGGTGGTATGCATATGAAACCCACAATATGTTCAACGCTAAGAGTTATGTAGGATTTGAGGGGTTTGAATTAAATTGACTCTGTAAATAGCAAGTCCATAGTGGGTTTGGGTGGCTATGGATCTGAAACGAGGCACAACGAGCGACCATAGACCCAACTAGGGTGTTCACACCCCCAACTAAACCCATGGAGTTAGGGAATGTCCCAAATGGGTGCCCAAAGCATGAAAGTAAGTCAAATTGGTGCCCAAGGCTTAGGGACCAAGGGGGGAGAAGGGATCTAAGGAACCTAAATAAGAACTAGACATCCCAGAGAGGTCCTACATATATTCCAAGGTGAGGGGACTCCAAGAAGGTGATACATCACATTAATGAAATGGTTGAGAGGTATCATAACATCATTAGGCGGGTCATATATGAATACGACAATGGAGTGGACTGCATAATGCACCTCACGGAGGGGTAGGGATATGTGAGTACCCAAGTGAGAATCTCGTATGCTACATGAAGAAGCTACCTTAATTGATGCATTGCACACAACATAACCTTTGGAGAATTTGTAGATATTGAAATCTCAAAGCATTGAAGATGTTGAAAGAGATGAGCAAATTTTGTAATCCAATCTTTAATGTATATCAATGATTTGGATTATTTTCGGCACAAAATGAGAGCAGAGATATAATAAAGAAATGTATAGAGATATATCATATATCTAGTAATATAACGGATATTTATCAAAGATATAACCATAAACACGGAGATACAGTAATACAAAATTTCTATCAATGAGCGAAATGTACAAAACTGTAGAAATACGGAGTGAAAGACTCGCTAGAATGGTGACAGCTTATCTTTAAGAAGAGATGTGATGGCTACTCGCATTCAAAAGAAGATGATTGTTACAATGAGGCTTTAAATTCCTTTTTAACATAAAGAAAATCTAAAACCCTAACCTCATAAGATGAAAATCCAACAGTTTTGTGGACCTCATTTTGGGTAGTTTGGTGTATCAACTTCCCGGGGGCGTAACTTTGGCATACAATCTCCGTTTTGGGCTCACGATAGCTCATTTGAAAGGTTTCATCGAGGAGATTCATTTTGAGGGCTCAATAATAACCTTTGGATACCATAGAGGTGGTTAATTCTGAAAAAACTTCTTTTAGGCCCTCGAAATGGCCCCAAAAGTTTAGGAACCCAAAACTGCCAAAAATAGTAAATTGTCAGAAGATTGTTTTGAGCTAGTTGGAATAGGTGGGTGACCACTGATATCCACCTAGATAAATCCTCCCTCCTTAGTAAGCAATGGTATCCATTGCATTGAGTGTCCGACAGAGAGGGAAAAGTGTTTGTTGAATCTGCATCTTGATGAGTTGCTTACCTTGCTAGAGAAGTTGTGTTGCTTAACTTGTTGAAGATTGTCACGAACCTATGGATGGAAGGGTTGGACCTTTTTAACCTATATTGATACATGAGATGATTGTGTTCAGAAGGAATCCTTTCACTTTGCTTCAATCTTTCGACTTGCTTCTGTTGGATAGAAAGTGCTTGGACTGAGGCTGCAGTGGTTGCGGTGTTCTTTTGTTCACCTTTTGAATAGACTGTGAAGAAGCTCAATTTTATAGTATGAGATACTACCTTGCAGCATTTTTTAGGTGGGACAGTAGTTGGAACTACCTCTAGTATCCTGTAGAGACCCCAAAGTAACAAGGACACTACGGGGTCGAGAATCATAAATAACGTGGCGCTTCCACATATATGGTTGGCCCAACAAAACATCACAGACATCCAATGGGGAAACATCACATAATACCTCATCTTTGAAGGGTTGGATGTCGTATGACAATCGACATTGTTGGTTTCCATGGAGGTATCGTCCCTGGCAAAGCCACCCGATGTTGTATGGCTACGTGTGTGGTGTTGCCGACAATCCCAATTGTTTGACGACCTGTATTGAGATGAGGTTCTTTTGGCTTATGATATCAACAATGAAATGTAACAGGGTCCCCTTCACCCACATCTGTTAATGAAATAGGCGCTCCCCCTCTTCAGGATCTCCCGGTTCTTTTGGTTGAATTGTTGTGGTCGCGACAATAGTTGTGGGGTATGCATCGATGATCTTCCTTCTACCAGTATTTTTTGAATCAGGGTTTGGCTCCTTGTCTTTGATCTTGGCCACCAATGACTGTTTTGAGAAACATTCATTGGTGTTGTGCCAGAGGATTTTGTGGAAATCACACCATTTTCCATTGTCCTTCTTCGTCTTCCCGTGACCCTTCTTTTCCTGTGGCTTGAACTAGTTTTCGAAAGGTTGTTTGTTAGGGTCGTATTTATCATACTTTGGTTGTTACGGATTTGTAGAATCGAACTCCCATTTGTTATGGTGCTCAAATTTCTGCTTGATTTTAATACCATATCGATAAGCAACACCCAGTGATGAGATGTCCAGAAAATCCATTTCAGTTTGGATGTATCTATGTAGATCCCCGCGGTATTTTGGAACCAAATGTCGCTCGAAGTCTTTGATACTCAACTTGGTGTGCAAGTTATGGAAGGTATTGGTGAACTCTGAAACTGCTTGGCCCCTCTCTTGTCGCAGGGTGTTCCATCTCATGTATTGGTCATCATAGTTGCCAATAGGGTAATATTGTTCCTTGATTGCATCCACAAAAAATTCCCAAGTGGGCTCGACCCCATATATCCCAGACTCCTCTGTGGAACTTTTCTCCCAGTAAGTTTCCCACCAATGTTTGACATGCGAGAGAGCCTCAAGGAGTGCGAAGGTGATCTTTCCCCCATTGGAGAAATTGTGAACAAAGAAATAACCTTCTGGCAAATTTAACCATTTTTTGGGGGCATCTACATCTATCTGTCCTTCAAATACGGGAATATCAAAATTAACTTGTACCTTCAAAGGTGAGGTTCCTCCAAAGTGTTCTCTTGATGGAGATGCATAAGTTTTTATCGACAGACGTTGAAGGATGTGGGCAAAATTCTCCATCATTTCATCCCTCTGTTGTGTGAGAGCTTGCTTAAGCAACAAATTAATAGAATCATCTGTTGTGTTGTTTTTATTTTCTTCCACCATCAAGGGTTTATTGGGTGTGCAAGAGCGATTTTCCTCAAGAGAGACAAGCTCAAGACCCAACTTTCTATACTGGGACCTCATCGGGGACATGCACTGAAAAATGATCAAGAGCAACCTGGTATGATACCATTGATCCGGATTATTTTCGGCACAAAATGAGAGCAGAGATATAATAAAGAAATGTGCAGAGATATATCAGATATCCAGTAATATAACAAAGATTTATCATAGATATAGCCATAAACATGGAGATACAATAATACACAATTTCTATTAATGAGTGAAATGTACAAGACTGTACAAATACAGAGTGAAAGACTCGTTATAATGGTGGCAGCTTATCTCTAAGAAGAGATGTGACATCTACTCACATTTGCAAGAAGATGATTGTTACAATGAGGCTCCAAAGACATTTTAACATAAAGAAAATCCAAAACCCTAACCCCGAAAGATGAAAAGCCACGAATTTTGTGGACCTCGTTTTGGGTAGTTTGGTGTATCAACTTCATGGGGGCATAACTTTGGCATACAATCTTCGTTTGGGGCGCACAATCGCTCGTTGGAAAGGTATCATCGAGGAGATTCAATTTGGGGGCTTAATGAAATCCTTTCGTTATCAATGAGGTGCTCGATCCCAAAAAAACTTCATTTAGGCCCTCAAAATGGCCCTGGAAGTTTAGGAATCGAAAAACTGCTAAAAATAGTAAATTGCTAGAAGACTGTTTTGAGCTAGTTGGAAAAGGTGGGTGGCCACCGATATCCACCTGGATCAATCAAGAGGTGAGCTAACTTGGATTTGTGTAACTGGTGTGGGTTGTTGGTTGACAAGATTAATGACTATTTCGACCTCGTCGAGGGCATTCTTCATCCCATCCACACTTTTTTTTGTTCTTCATTGTCGAGGGAATTCTTCATCCTTGCGCATTATAAGGAAACAATGAGATGGATGTGGCACACATACAAATATGTAGAAAAACACTTGGTATCCATGCAATGTAATGAAGATGGTGAGAATCCAACTGAAAGAAAAAGAAGAAAACTAGGAGAAGCTAGAGGCTGAAATCTTTTCCTTGAGAAATGAACTAGAGAAAACAACCAATTAGTTGAGTAGAAGCTTGAAGTTTGGAAAGAGTACGGAAATATTAAATAATATTCTCAGTTACCAAAGGTCACCATTCATTAAGATAGGTCTTGGGTACAACCAAAAACAACAGATCCTTGAGGGAGAAGCAAACAATAAAATCACAAAGCCATTAGAAAAGGAAAATGAAGAAAGGCCTAAAAGCTATGCTAATATTCTCAAAGGCTCCATCAACAATAAAAACAACAACATGAAAGGAAATGGTGACGAACAAAAACTTGATTCTTCTCACAAGAACAACAAGAGTGAATTAAGAAGAGTTATTCCACCAAGAAGGCCTTTCAGAACCTGATACCAAAATCTCTTTCTTGGCTATTGTTTTTCTTGCAATAATTTTGGTCATAAACCACTAGATTGCAGAGCTTATCCAAGAAGTGGTCATGTGAGAGATAGAAATTGAGGTTCTTATAAGACCTCAAAGAATAATTATGTGAGCAACAAAACCAAAAGTTCTCATGGGTTTGTTGATATAAACTACAATTCATTTGCTTCCCTACTTGATTGCAATATTGAATGTTATAAGTGAAATAACTATGGGCACATAGCACGTGACTGTAGAAGCAACATAATAAAGTATCATAAACAAAACAGGGAGTAAGATGCTCTTACCAAGCATAGAGAAGAATACACAAAGGTGTGAAAAAGGAAGCAAGAAGAACCAAATATGGAAGAAAGTGGACTAGCAATGTATGCTCAAGACAAAGGAAGCCAATGGTACATTGATAGTGGATGTTCAAAACACATGATAAGGATTCAGAACAAATTTCTCACCCTAAACGAAGAAAAAGGAGGCAATGTGACCTTTGTGATAATTCTTCTGCAAGGACGGTTGGAAAATGTACTCTTAGTCTTGATAAAGAAAAGACTAAAACATAGAATGTCTTGTATGTTAAAGGGTTAAAACACATTCTTCTAAGTGTCAGTCAAATGTGTGATCAAGGTTACAACCTCACATTTCATTCTAAAGGATGTGAGATAGGGAAAGAAGGTTTAGGAATATTAGTGGAAAATACAAATAGAACCTCAGGCAATGTATAAATTCGTGATGAAGTCAAAGGAGAAAAATGTTGTATGGGACAAGTAAACAAAAGTTAGTTATGGCATAGAAGGATGGGTCATATAAACTTTGACAATCTAGTAAAACTAAACAAGACACAAGTAGTAAGAGATGTGCCAAGGATCTCAAAACCTACCGACACTATTTGCAGGCCATGTCAGCACGAGAGTTGGTTTCAAAACAAAGGAGCACTCAACATCAAAGCCATTGGAACTTGTAACACATACCTCTATGGGCCAACACAAACACAAACTTTAAAAGGTGAGATTTATTTTATGCTACTTATTGATGATTACATAAGAATGACATGGATTACATTTCTTAAAGAAAAATATGAATCATTGAGAAGTTTAAAGCTTTCAAATCCCTAGTCGAAAATGAGACTGTTTTAAAAATCAAGTGCTCAAGATCAGAGATAGGAGTTGATTTTATCTCTTATGAATTTGATGAATTATGTGAGAATCATGGAATCAAGAGACATTTTTTGTCCTCAAGGACTCCACAACAAAATGGAGTTGTATAAAGGAAGAATCAAATTGTACAAAAAATGGCTAGAACAATGTTGAATGAAGCCAAACTATCAGACACCTTTTGGAGAGAAACAATCAACACAATAGTCTACATTTTGAATAGAGCACAAATTAGAGTGAACAACATCAATACACCTTATGAATTATGGAAAAGTAGACCAACTACAATCAAATACTTTGAAATATTTGGGAGCAAGTGTTATAAACAGAGAAATGAAGATAATATTCAATAACAGATGAAGGTTATCTTTCTTGTCTATGCATCCAGAAGCAAGGCCTACAAATGATACAACAAAAGACTATGCAATGTTGTAGATAATATTGATGTAAGAGTGGATGAAACAATACCACAGAAGGAAAAGTCACAAACAAATGAAGATCTAAAGGAGACAATCTATAGAGAATAATAAAGAGAAGAAGACAAGAAATAACAAGAAGAAATAGAACATCAATATCCAAAGACACCATCTAGATTTGTTCAAAAGCATCATCTGGAAAATCAAATTCTTGGTTATATAGATATAAGAGTTCGAACTAGAAGAAGATTGGACTTTTCTTTGATATCTAAAATAGAGCCCAAGAACTTTGCACAAGCTAGTGAAGATAAGCATTGGGTTAATGTTATGGAATAAGAACTAAATTGGATTGAGAAGAATGAGACATGAGAACTTGTGCCCATAACAAAAACCAAGAATGTGATTGGCACCAAATGGGTTTTCAGAAATAAATTTGACGAATATGGACAAATAGTAAGAAATAAAGCAAGATTGGTTTATAAAGGGTATGCTCAAGTTGAGGGTATTAACTTTGAAGAAACCTCAGCTCCACTTGCAAGATTACAAGCAATCATAATGTTTTTGGCATTTGTGTGTTTCAAGAACTTCAAGTTCTATAAAATGGATGTCAAGTCAACCTTTATAAATGAAAATTTAGAAGAAGAAGTATATATAGAACAATTAGAAGGATTTGAATTGTCGGAAAACAAAGACCTTGTATGCAGACTAAAAAAAACACTATATGGATTAAATCAAGCTCCCAGAGCTTGGTATTGAAGACTTGACAAATACCTACAACAAGAAGGTTTCAAAAGAGGAGTTGCAAACAACAATCACATCAAAACAAACAATGAAAACATGTTAATCATTGTGGTTTATGTGGATGATATCGTATTTGGAAGTAATGATGATAGAATGAGCCAAAAGTTTACAGAAGAAATGCAAAAAGAATTTGAGATGTCCATGCATGGAGAATTGTCATTCTTTCTAGGGTTGCAAATTTCTCAATCCAGCAAAGGAATATTCATTTCTCATACCAAATATATCAAATAAATGTTGAAGAAATTTGGAATGGAAGACTATGCACGTGTTGATCCGGATTATTTTTGGCACGAAATGAGAGCGGAGATATAATAAAGAAATGCATAAAGATATCGCGTATATCCAATAATATAACAAAAATATATCAGAGATGCAACCATAAACACAGAGATACAGTAATACATGATTTCTATTAATGAAAGAAATGTACAGAGACTGTAAAAATACAGAGTGAAAGACTCGCCAGAATGGTGGCAACTTATCTCTGAGAAGATATGTGACGGCTACTCGCAATCACAAGAAGATGATTACAATGAGGTTGAATGCCTTTTTACAATAAACAGGAATGCCAAAACCCCTAGACATCCAAAAACCTAACCCTAGGAGATGAAGCGCCAAAAGTCATGTGGGCCCCGTTTGGGTAAGTTAGTACATTAATTTCTCGAGATCGTAACTTTTGCATACAATCTCCGTTTTAGGCATATAATAGCTTGTTGGAAAGGTATCATCGAGGAGATTCATTTTGGGGGTTCAATCATTCCTTTGGCTATCATTGAGAACCTCGATCTCAAAAAACCTTTATTTGGGCCCTCAAAATGGCCCCGAAAGTTAAAAACTACTAAAAATAGTAAATTGTCAAAATTGTCAGAAAACTATTTTGAGCCAGTCGAAAAAGGTGGGTGGCCACCGATATCCACCTGGATCAATCCTCCCTCATTAGGAAGCAATGGTCTCCATTGCGTTGAGTTCTCGGGGGAGAGGGAAAAGCGTTTGTTGAATCTGCATCTTGGTGAGTTGCTTGCCTTGCTGGAGATGTCGCGCTGCTCAGTTTGTGGAAGTTTGTCACGAACCTGTTGARRCTAAGGTTGTTCAACAAGTCGGGCTACATGAGAGGACGATGTGCAGAAGGACTCTTTGCGCTTTGCTGCAACCTTGTCGACCTGCTTCTGTTGGATAGAAGGTGCTTGGGGTGAAGGTGTAGTGGTTGCAGTGTCCTTCTATTCCCCTTTTGAACAGATTGTGAAGAAGCTGAATTTTGCAGTATGAGATACTACCTTGTGGCACTTTTTAGGTGGAACAATAGTCGAAACTACCTCTGGTATTCTGTAGAGATGACCCCCAGAGAAACAATGACACTACGRAGTCGAGACTCATAAACAGCGTGGCACTTCCACATATATGGTTGGCCCAAGAGAACATCACAGACATCTAGTGGGGCAACATCACATAATACCTCATCCTTGAAGGGTTGGATGCCATATGACAATCAACATTGYTGGCTGACACGAAGATCGCGTCCTTGGCGAAGCCACCCGATGTTGTATGGYTGCGGGTGTGGTGTTGTCGACAATCCCAATTGTTTGACGACCTCTGYTGAGATGAGGTTCTTMTGGCTTCCACTATCAACAATAAAATGCAGCAGGGTCCCCCTAACCCACATCTGTGAATGAAAAAGACACTCCCCCTCTTCAGGATCTGTTGGTTCTTCTGGTTGAATTGTTGCGGTTGCGACAATAGTAGTGGGGTTTGCGTCAATGATATGTCATTTACCAGTATTTTCAGAATCAGATTCTGAATCAGGGTTCGACTCCTTGTCTTGGATCTCGACCACCAATGACTGTTTTGAGCGACATTCATTGGTGTTGTGATAGGAGCTTTTGTGGAAATCACACCATTTTCCGGTGTCCTTCTTTGTCTTCCCGTGACCCTTCTTTTCCTGTGTCTTGGACTAATTTTCGGGAGACTGTTTGTTAGGGTTGTCTTTGTCATACTTTGGTTGTTGCGGATTTACAAATTCAAAATCATGTTTGTTCTGGTGCTTAAATTTCTGCTCGATTTTAAGAACATATCGATAAGCATCACCGAGTGATGAGATGTCCAGAAAATCCATTTTAGTCTGGATGTATCTGTGTAGAGCCCCACGGTATTTCAGAACCAAATGTCTCTCGGAGTCTTTGATACCTAGCTTGGTGCACAAGGTATGGAAGGTATTGGTGAACTCTGAAACTGCTTGGCCCCTCTCTTGTCGCAGTGTGGTCCATCTCATGTACTGGTCCTCATAGTTTACAACATGGTAATATTGTTCCTTTACCACATCCACAAAAAATCCCAAGTGGGATCGACCCCATATATTTCAAACTCCTCTGTGGAACTTTGCTCCCAATAAGTTTCCCACCAATGTTTGACATGGGGGAGAGCTTTAAGGAGTGTGAAGGTGATCTTTTCTTTGTCGAAAAATTTGTGAACAAAGAAATAACCTTCTAGCAAATTTAACCATTTGTCTAGGGCTTCTGCATCTATCTGTCCTTCAAATACATGAATATCAAAATTAACTTGTACCTTGAAAGGCGAGGTGCCTCCAAAGTGGTCGCTTGATGAAGATGTGCCTGTTGCTATCAGCAGGCGTTGAAGGATGTGGGAAAAATTCTCCATCATTTCGTCCCTCTATCGCGTGAGAGTTTGCTCAAAAACAGGCTGATAGGATCGTTTGCTCCGTCATTTTTCTTTTCTTCCGCCATTGAGGGTTTCTTGGGTGTGCAAGAGTGATTTTCCTCAAGAGAGACAAGCTCGAGACCCAACTTGCTATACTCGGACCTCGTCGGGGACATGCACTGAAAAAAATGATCAAAAACAACCTGCTCTGAAACCACTGATCCAGATTATTTTTGGCACGAAATGAGAGCGGAGATATAATAAATAAATGCACAGAGATATCGCATATATCCAATAATATAACATAAATATATCAGAGATGCAACCATAAACACAGAGATACAGTAATACACAATTTCTATTAATGAAAGAAATGTACAGAGACTGTAAAAATATAGAGTGAAAGACTCGCTAGAATGGTTGCAGCTTATCTCTGAGAAGAGATGTGACGGCTACTCACATTCGTAAGAAGATGATTACAATGAGGCTCTGAAAGAATTTTTACAATAAATGAGAATGCCAAAAACCCTAGACATCCAAAAACCTAACCCTAGGAGATGAAGTGTCAAAAGTCATGTGGGCCCCGTTTGGGTAAGTTTGTACATTAACTTCCCGGGGTCGTAAATTTTGCATACGATCTTCATTTTAGGCGTATGATAGCTTGTTGGAAAGGTATCATCGAGGAGATTCATTTTGGGGGTTCAATCATGCCTTTGTCTATCATTGAGAACCTCGATCTCGAAAAAAAATTATTTGGGCCCTCAAAATGGCCCCGGAAGTTAAAAACTGCTAAAAATAGTAAATTGCCAGAAAACTGTTTTGAGCTAGTCGGAAAAGGTGGGTGGCCACCGATATCCACTTGGATCAATCCTCCCTCATTAGGAAGCAATGGTCTCCATTGCGTTGAGTTCCCGGGGGAGAGGGAAAAGCATTTGCTGAATCTGCATCTTGGTGAGCTACTTGATTTGAGTTTGTCACGAACCTGTTGAGGTTGAGGTTGTTCAACAAGTTGGGCTACATGAGAGGGCGGTGTGCAGAAGGAATCTTTGCGCTTTGCTTCAACCTTGTTGACCTACTTATGTTGGATAGAAGGTGCTTGGGGCGAAGCTGTAGTGGTTGCAGTGTCCTTCTATTCCCCTTTTGAACAAATTGTGAAGAAGCTGAATTTTGCAGTATGAGATACTACCTTGTAGCACTTTTTAGGTGGAACAGTAGTTGGAACTACCTTTGGTATTCTGTAGAGATGACCCCCCAGAGAAACAATGACACTATGGGGTCGAGACTCATAAACAACGTGGCGCTTCCACATATATGGTTGGCCCAAAAGAACATCACAGACATCTAGTGGGGAAACATCACATAATACCTCATCCTTGAAGGGTTGGATGCCATATCAAAATCAACATTGTTGGCTAACACGAAGATTGCGTCCTTGGAAAAGCCACCCGATGTTGTATGGTTGCGGGTGTGGTGTTGTCGACAATCCCAACTGTTTGACGACCTCTACTGAGATGAGGTTCTTCTGGCTTCCGCTATCAACAATAAAATGCAGCGGGGTCCACTTCACCCACATATGTGAATGAAAAAGGCACTCCCCCTCTTAAGGATCTATTGGTTCTTCTAGTTGAATTGTTGCAGTCGCGACAATAAGAGTGGGGTTTGCGTCAATGATCTGTCATTTTCCTGTATTTTCATAATCAGATTTTGAATCAGGCTTCGGCTCCTTGTCTTTGATCTCGGCCACCAATGATTGTTTTGAGCGACATTCATTGGTGTTGTGCCAGGGGCTTTTGTGGAAATCGCACCATTTTCCGGTGTCCTTCTTTGTCTTCCCGTGACCCTTATTTTCCTGTGTCTTGGACTGGTTTTCGGGAGACTGTTTGTTAGGCTTGTCTTTGTCATACTTTGGTTGTTGCAGATTTACAGATCTGAAATCCCGTTTGTTCTGGTGCTTAAATTTCTGCTCGATTTTAACAACATATCGATAAGCAACACCGAGTGATGAGATGTCCAGAAAATCCATTTCAGTCTGGATGCATCTGTGTAGAGCCCACAGTATTTCAGAACCAAATGTCGCTCGGAGTCTTTGATACCCAGCTTGGTGCGCAAGGAATGGAAGGTATTGGTGAACTCTGGAACTACTTGGCCCCTCTCTTGCCGCAGTGTGGTCCATCTCATGTACTGGTCTTCATAGTTTCCAACAGGGTAATACTGTTCCTTTACCGCATCCACAAAAAAATCCAAAGTGGGATCGACCCCATATATTTTAGACTCCTCTGTGGAACTCTGCTCCCAATAAGTTTCCCACCAATGTTTGACATGGGGGAGAGCTTTAAGGAGTGCGAAGGTGATCTTTTCTTTGTCGGAAAAATTGTGAACAGAGAAATAACCTTCTAACAGATTTAACCATTTGTCTAAGGCTTTTGCATCTATATGTCTTTCAAATACAAGAATATCAAAATTAACTTGTACCTTGAAAGGACAGGTGCCTCCAAAGTGGATGCTTGATGAAGATGTGCCTGTTGCTATCGACAGGCGTTGAAGGATGTGGGAAGAATACTCCATCATTTCGTCCCTTTGTCACGTGAGAGCTTGCTCAAGCAACAGACTGATAGGATCATCTGCTCTGTCATTTTACTTTTCTTCCATCATTGAGGGTTTCTTGGGTGTGCGAGAGCGATTGTCTTCAAGAGAGACAAGATGGAGACCCAACTTGCTATACTCGGACCTCGTCGGGGACATGCACTGAAGAAAACGATCAAGAACAACCTGCTCTGAAACCACTGATCTAGATTATTTTCGGCACAAAATGAAAGCGGAGATATAATAAAGAAATGCACAGAGATATCGCGTTTATCCAATAATATAACAGAAATATATCAGAAATGCAACCATAAACACAGAGATACATTAATACATGATTTCTATTAATGAAAGAAATGTACAGAGACTGTAAAAATACATAGTGGCAGCTTATCTCTGAGAAGAGATGTGACGGCTACTCGCATTCGCAAGAAGATGATTACAATGAGGCTTCGAAGGCCTTTTTACAATAAACAGGAATGCCCAAAACTCTAGACATCCAAAAACCTAACCCTAGGAGATGAAGTGCCAAAAGTCATGTGGGCCCCGTTTGGGTAAGTTAGTACATTAACTTCCTGGGGTCGTAACTTTTGCATACGATCTTCGTTTTAGGTGTATGATAGCTCGTTGGAAATGTATCATCGAGGAGATTCATTTTGGCGGCTCAATCATGCCTTCGACTATCATTGAGAACCTCGATCTCGAAAAATCTTCATTTGGGCCCTCAAAATGGCCCCGGAAGTTAAAAACTGCTAAAAATAGTAAATTTACAGAAAATTGTTTTGAGCTAGTTAGAAAAGGTGGGTGGCCACCGATATCCACTTGGATCAATCCTCCCTCCTTAGGAAGCAATGGTCTCCATTGCGTTGATTTCTCGGGGGAGAGGGAAAAGCGTTTGTTGAATTTGCATCTTGGTGAGCTGCTTGCCTTGCTAGAGACGTCGCGCTGCTCAGTTTGTGGAAGTTTGTCACGAACCTGTTGAGGCTGAGGTTGTTCAACAAGTCAGGCTACATGAGAGGACGGTTTGCAGAAGGAATCTTTGCGCTTTGCTGCAACCTTGTCGACTTGCTTCTGTTGGATATAAGGTGCTTGGGGTGAAGCTGTAGTGGTTGCAGTGTCCTTCTGTTCCCCTTTTGAACAGATTGTGAAGAAGCTAAATTTTGTAGTATGAGATACTACCTTGCGACACTTTTTAGGTGGAATAGTAGTCGGAACTACCTCTGGTATTCTGTAGAGATGACCCCCCAGAGAAACAATGACACTACGGGGTCGAGACTCATAAACAACGTGGCGCTTCCACATATATGGTTGACCCAAGAGAACATCACAGACATCTAGTGGGGCAACATCACATAATACCTCATCCTTGAAGGGTTGGATGCCATATGACAATCTACATTGCTGGCTGACACGAAGATCGCATCCTTGGCGAAGCCACCCGATGTTGCATGGTTGCGGGTGTGGTGTTGTCGACAATCCCAATTGTTTGACGACCTCTGCTGAGATGTGTTTCTTCTGGCTTCCGTTATCAACAATAAAATGCAGCGGGGTCCCCTTCACCCACATCTGTGAATGAAAAATGCGCTCCCCCTCTTCAGGATCTGTTGGTTTAATTGTTGCGGTCGAGACAATAGCAGTGGGGTCTACGTCAATGATCTGTCATTTACCAGTATTTTCATAATCAGATTCTGAATCAGGGTTTGACTCCTTGTCTTTGATCTCGGTCACCAATGACTATTTTGAGCGACATTCATCGGTTTTGTGCTAGAGGATTTTGTGGAAATATCACCATTTTCCGGTGTCCTTCTTTGTCTTCCCCTGACCCTTCTTTTCCTGTGTCTTGGACTAGTTTTCAGGAGACTGTTTGTTAGGGTTGTCTTTGTCATACTTTGGTTTTTGCGTATTTACAAATCCGAAATCCCGTTTGTTCTGGTGCTTAAATTTCTGCTCGATTTTAACAGCATATCAATAAGCATCACCAAGTGATGAGATGTCCAGAAAATCCATTTCAGTCTGGATGTATCTGTGTAGAGCCCCATGGTATTTCAGAACCAAATGTCGCTCGGAGTCTTTGATACACAGCATGGTCCACAAGGTATGGAAGGTATTGGTGAACTCTGGAACTGCTTCGCCCCTCTCTTGCCGCAGTGTGGTCCATGTCATGTACTGGTCCTCATAGTTTCCAACAGGGTAATAATGTTCCTTTACCGCATCCACAAAAAAAATCCCAAGTGGGATCGACCCCATATATTCTAGACTTCTCTGTGGAACTCTGCTCCCAATAAGTTTCCCACCAATGTTTGACATGGGGGAGAGTTTTAAGGAGTGCGAAGGTGATCTTTTCTTTGTCGGAAAATTTGTGAACAGAGAAATAACCTTCTAGCAGATTTAACCATTTGTCTAGGGCTTCTGCATCTATCTATCCTTCAAATAAATGAATATCAAAATTAACTTGCACCTTGAAAGATGAGGTGCCTCCAAAGTGGTCACTTGATGAAGATGTGCATGTTGCTATCGGCAGGCATTGAAGGATGTGGGAAAAATTCTCCATCATTTCGTCCCTCTGTCGCGTGAGAGCTTGTTTAAGCAACAGACTGATAGGATCGTATGCTCCGTCATTTGTCTTTTCTTCCACCATTGAGGGTTTCTTGGGTGTGCAAGAGTGATTGTCCTCAAGAGAGACAAGCTCGAGACCCGACTTACTATACTCGGACCTCGTCGGGGACATGCACTGAAAAAAATGATAAAAAACAGCCTCGCTCCGAAACCACTGATCCTGATTATTTTCGGCATGAAATGAGAGTGGAGATATAATAAAGAAATGCACAGAGATATCGCATATATCCAATAATATAACATAAATATATCAGAGATGAAACCATAAACACAGAGATACAGTAATACAAGATTTCTATTAATGAAAGAAATGTACAGAAACTGTAAAAATACATAGTGAAAGACTCATTAGAATGGTGGCAACTTATCTCTGAGAAGAGATGTGACGACTACTCGCATTCGCAAGAAGATGATTACAATGAGGCTCTGAAGGCCTTTTTACAATAAACAGGAATGCTAAAAACCCTAGACATCCAAAAACCTAACCCTAGGAGATGAAGCGCCAAAAGTCATGTGGGCCCCGTTTGGGTAAGTTAGTACATTAACTTCCCGGGGTCGTAACTTTTGCATACGATCTCCGTTTTAGGTTTATGATAGCTCGTTGGAAAGGTATCATCGAGGAGATTCATTTTAGGGGCTCAATAATTCCCTTATCCATTATTGAGAACCTCTATCTCTAAAAACCTTCATTTGGGCCCTCAAAATGGCCCCGAAAGTTAAAAACTGCTAAAAATAGTAAATTGCCAAAATTGCCAGAGAACTTTTTTGAGCCAGTCGAAAAAGGTGGGTGGCCACCGATATCCACCTGGATCACTTGTCATCACACCCATGATCATTGGTTGTAAGTTGAGCAAATATGATGAATATCTGGAAGCAAATCAAACATTGTACAGGTCAATGATTGGAAGCCAACTGATTTAACAACATTAAGGCCAGACATCATGAAAAAAATAGGATTGGTTGCAAGATTTCAATCTGCACCAAAGGAGACACGTGTGGAAGCAATAAAAAGAATATTCAGATATCTGAAGGGTACACTAGACTTTGGCTTGTGGTATTCAAGAAGTAAGGAATTCACTCTAACATATACAGATGCAGATTGCGTAGGAAGTATTGATGACAAGAAAATTATCAATGGAGGAGCATTCTTCTAGGAAATTGTCTGGTATCATGGTTGAGCAAGAAGCAAACTTCAATCTCTCTATCCACAACAGAAGCTGAATATATTACAATAGCAACATGTTGCACACAAGTTCTTTGGATGAAGCGGACAATAAAGGATATCAAGATAGAATACAACCATCCAATCTTAATAATTTGTGATGACACAAGTGCAATCAACATTTTAAATAACCCTATTATGCACTCAAAGACGAAGCATATGCCCATCAAGTACCAGTTCCTAAGAGAATGGGTAGTCGAGCAAAGTGTCAATCTAGAATACATTTCCACCAAAGAACATGTTACAAATATTTTTACCAGACCCCTTCCTAGAGACACATTTGAATATCTCAGACAGAAGCTAGCAGTGATATCCCTTTCATCTCATCAGTAAAGGGAAGCACAAGCTGAGAGGGAGCATAGCTTTGCCATTAATTTCAAAGGGGGAGAAGTTGCAGACATGGGAAGAATTGTAGACACAAGGAGATTTGTAGACATGGGGAGTATTACATAATTGACTAAAGGTTTCCATCAATGACAAAGGGGGATATTGTCAGAAATATTGTTGTCATTGATGTCAAAGACGAGGGGGGACTATAGATGTCTAAGATAAGATTGCAAGATGGAGATTGTTAGAAATATTGTTTTTGGATTTTTGATGCTTAGTTTGTATACCCAATATTTGAATGTCTTTTTACTCCGAAGACCTATCTTAAATGGGAGCATATGATATATGGTTGAAAATCTTATTTCAAGACCTTTCCAACGACATATGGCACTCCCTCTAACTCCTTAAGAATGAAGAGATATGAAATATTCTATCAGATCGACCCAACTAGAAAGTACAAGCCAACCTAGCTAGTTTTACAAGTCGGCCCCATAAGTGAATGTAGAAACATTGTAAATATAGGATAAATGTGCGCATTTGAAGTGTATCCAAGCAAGAAGAACAAGTACAAGTGCGCATAAGAAATCCGAGGTGCACAAAAGGAGCTGGGAAGTATTCTTGGGGTCTAGAGGGGTGCAACAGGAGTTTTCTTGGAGTTTTAAGGGTGCAATATGGAGGAATAAGGTCTATGATGCTGTAAAGTTCGTTGTTTTGAGGTTGTGATGCTGTAGTTTGGAATTATATTCTAGGAAATGATGATATAAGGTTCACTAAGGCATGAAGGCTAAATCTGACTAGTGTTTGATGTTGTGTTTGAGGTATGAAGCAAGGAGAGGTGTTGGAGCATGAAAGTTAAGGGTATGATGGTACCATGAAATGCATGAAGTATGAAGCATGTAGGTGAAGTCAAAAGTACTATGTGTATGGAGATATTATATTGTTACCTATACAGGTCTTACTCAGTTGGTGCTCA
>WSFP011377528.1:0-30155 GCA_009831015.1 Picea engelmannii | reverse complement strand
AGAGTGTTCTTACTGGTGGAAGTTAAGAAGTATTACAAGCTTAGAGATCCCGAGGATCGGCTAAACAAAGATTTTGTTGTGAAGTTCTACGAGTGCCACAACACCAGCCCAATGATGGCTTCATGATGGAGGGAGGACAAGAAGTAAAATAGCCAGAGCACTGGCTATTACGTGACAACCAATTTAAGGGAGCCATACATCTATTTGATGGCTCTCATTTGCTGATTATATGGAGAGAAAGACTACTGTAGGTTTTCAGAGGCATGGGTTCCCTTGACTTACACAGTGGCTATCTCCGGGAGTAGTTTCAACGGGGGAGCCATAATTTCTAAACAACTGAGCATCTGTATACAATTGGCTCAAACGCCAAAGGAGGGAGAGATACCAATTTTCTACATGGCTTCATATTTGCTTGATGTCATGTGCGCCAGAAACGTTTTCGCCGGCATGAATATGAGCTGGCATATTGCAGAGCTCCAGGTCCACGTTTACTTTAGCATGTTATGGGAAAACAGGTACAAAAGGTATTACTCCCGCATTTGCGATGAATTCATCTCACAAATTAATTTCATTCTTTTTAAGAAAGAATGCCCGAGAATATCGACTGCGACCAAGAAGATGATATCAAAGGTAGGCCACTGGTACTTGGACGAGTGCGACACCTACATCAAGGTGTTCGGGGTGACCAGAGCGCCACATATGCTACCATCTCATGTCCCAGACCAACTTGTAGTAGGATAAATATGCTACTAGACCATCTTGCAAGGCTACAACGCCACCCTGGTCAAGGACAAGAAGCGTGCGTTCATTCCCTATGGTTTCCATGTAGGTTTCTACTAGGTTAAGGACACAACTCAAGCCAAACAAGAAGGGTTGAGCTAACTTTAGTTCAGGTTCTAGACAGGACGATTTTGAAAGCATGATCCAAAGGGCCTGGTGTTGAAACATTATTCACAGGTGTCATCTTGCTGGCCATATGCCCACGACAATTTTGAAGATGAATTCTTCATGGAAAATGCCCAGGATTGGGACGAGGTAGTAGCAAGGATGGTCGACCCCCAAATGACCAGGTTCAGGGCCATGAGCCTAGATGAACAAGTGATGACCATAGAGAAATCGACATAAGAGGCCCTGAGAGCCAGAGAAGAAATCAGAGCGACAAAAGCAACATAGGCTCCCCTGTTAGCTCCAGTGTAGTATAGAGGATTCCCTATGACTCAGGATGCACGCGAAAAGGGGTTGCTCATGATAGAAAAGGTACAACGAGTAATTGATTAATTGCAAGATGACCCATAACTCATAGGAATGATAGAGTCCCCTGTCGACAACCCAGATGAAAGACGGGTAGATCCAAGTGGCCCCGAGCTAATAGAAATTGATGAAATCACCGAGTTAGATAACCCTAAAATTACAACGCTAAAAGCCGGATCGCCCGAGGATGCTTAAGCTTAGCCAAAGATACTAGGAATATCAGGGAGAACAAGTACACCAAACCCCCTCCGCAAATCGATAAACATCTACGATGATGAAGAGATTCCGGAGGTGTCCCTCGTGACTCCTGTGCCAATCACACAGGAAAAGGAGCCCGAGAAGGCATCTTCCTCAGCTCTCGATGCACCGAAGACCCAAAAGGACAGTCCAACGGATGAGCCAGGGTCGAGCAAACAAAAAGAAGAAGCTCCTCAATAGGAAATTGATATCTCAACGGTCGATTATCAAGTAAGTACCGAGCCTATCCTCGATCCTTCAATTTAAACCAACACTCAACCTCTCGATGAGAAACAAACAGAGGCCGGACCTTCTAAACACATCGAGGAGGTTCAAGAACCCAATCTTTAACAAATATACACCATTGAGAGCTTGGGAAATATGCTTACCTGGGGAGATTAGCAAATCCCCGAACACGTGGATGAATTCGCTGACATACATGCTATCGCCTATGACCAAAAAATGAAATCTATCATGCAGAGAACCACCAAGACGAGGATGATTACTCTAGATTGCTCCATCCTCATCACCATAGAGGAAAAATTGATCAACACAGAGCATGCCAAGACATCCGAACTTATTGGCGCAGGGATGGAAATCACAGTGCCACCCTGGACAGAGTGAAAAGGGATGAAGAGGAGCTGGATGGTGATATGAAGGAATTGGAACATTTGTGCCACTTTGCAAAATATTACCAGGACACCACACAGGCCGTAGTGTTCCTGAGAAGCGATTTCCAAGAGGCCTACAACAAATTTACAAATGAACAACACCTATTCACTGCAAGGATAGCCGAGCTTCAAGAAGACACCATCATGGAACTGGCAACGTGAAAGGATATGGAGAGGTGGTACGAGAAAGCACAACAAGCCGTGGAAAGGATCGACTGTATCAGGGTGGTGCAATAGGGTCAAGACGTCGAAGAGCTCGTCATCCAGGTGCTAAGGGAAAGCAACATTGACCGCATAAGGAAATTGGTCGAATATTGGGTAAAAATGGCTTAGGAACCTCATTAGGAAGTCCAAGATAAATGGGCCGAGTGCGAGAAAACCTGGACCGAGATCAACCAGGCAATGAGAGACATCGGCCTCCCCGAATTCGACACATCCGATGACTTTTTTGACTTACGTGACATAGTCAAATCACATGCCAAACAAGACTCATCATGGGCTGCAGAAATAACAAAGGTGGCAAACATTGCGCCATGATAGGTGCGACAGTTCATGTAGCACCCGATCAAAGCTTGAGCCATGTTGCAACAGTTAAGTGCCAGAATAGTCAGGTATCAAGCACGTGTAGTAGAGATAAGAGAGATCCTTTCGGCCCCAATGGAAGAACATAGATTCTTGTATGCTAACACATGCAGGGATCTCTTCGTTAAGTGGTCGGAGTACGAGAAGAGTCATCCACTCAAGTGAGATCATTTGATGACTCTTTGAAGACTGATAGAAGAAAGCGCCATGTGGCGAGTTTGGTTTTACTTAGTTACACTTTAATAATTATTTTTAGTTGATAGTATGTTATAAATAGGAGGATTGAACTATTAGCAATGGTCGATGGTTGTTACAAAGACCCTCATTTTGGATTTGTAAAGAACTATTTCAGAGCCGCCTTAATTGAGAAGTCATGTTTAGGAACAGAGACAAGTTTGTGTTTTTCATCAAAAGCATGTGTGAATGGATCTGAAGAGGAATTATTTCTGATTTTTTCTAATGAATGTATGTTGTAACGAGTAAGAGCTTCTAAATATGTTGATAAGTTATCTGATTCAATGTTTTACAGTTCTTGTCTTTAATGATGAAAAATAAATCGTTGTGTTAGTATGTGACTCATGATTATAGTTAAGAGAATTATTTTTCTTACCATTGTTTATTGCATATGTGTTTTCTTCTGATAATCTCACCTCAGTCAATAATTGGAACACCAGTAGGTCAATGTATTATTACTAGGCTTGTGGTAGAGAATTGTTGTCTGTATGCTAGAGTGAAAGGGTTATCCCAAGCTCAGCCTTCTCTAGTAGTTAATATTTTTCCCACTTTGTTACCTAGTTGGTTTATACCAACTTTTATCTTGTATTGGACCCACCTATAAGAGAAAATACAAAAAGAGAATGTCTGAACTAAAGGAGAAGCCTTCACAAGAAAACATAAAGCCCATTGATTAATTGGCCGTATCGCAAGATCTGGAGAACCTTTCCACCATTAAACACCTCGGTGGTGGGTTTGGTTCTTGCTGTTGAGTTAAATGGATTTAGGACCCCTCAACAGAATTGGCGCTAGAAGGAGGGCCTGAAGAATGAATGTCTAACAATATATTTAACATAATATTTTAGAAAACCTGTAGATTCAAAAAATCCCGCATGCATGGCTATTCATTCCCAAGACAACCCACACACATTGAGTACTGCTGAAATGAGTAACTCACCCCAGCACGAGGAAGAACATATGTTCCTTGATATACCTTACGCTCTCCCTCACGAGGAGTTAAACCAATTTAGAAGAATCAAAAGATCTTACGCCCGACAGATCAGTGCATTGCCCTTAGCTCCATTACTTCCTCGTAGAAAACAAGTAAGCAGATCGGTGGTCGACACCCCAACCAGGTTTTTGTGCACATAGTAGAAGATCTGATACATTTCTCCCTCACTGAAATCGAACATCCTCTTAATCTAATCCTTGAAACACCAGTCGAAAACTTCTTCGAGTTCGAGGATTTTTTGGAAGAGGAAGGGTTTATCTCAGAATGCTCAGGTTCGGGATTTGAAGACATGGAAGATAACAATGACCATGATGAAGAAAGGGGAAATGCACCTCAGAATAATCAACCTTGGTTGGCCAGAGATTCTTTGGCCATCCTTGGATGAGTACATAACCTTCCCTGACATCTCAGAGAAGTTAATCCCTAAATTGGACCCTGAAACCTCAGGATTGCCTGAAGACCATATCAAGAAATTCATACTAGCTATCAGAATGATGAATGCTCAACATGAAGACATAGTATGCAGGCATTTCCCCTACATTTTCAAAAATTCGACCTCCATGTGGTATTTTAACTTACCTGTAGGATCCATAACTAGTTGGATGAAGTTTCAAAAGGATTTTCTAGATAAATTTGCAGAATAAACCATTACAAGAGCTTTGATGGTCAAGTTATTCACCGCCACCATGAGTTCAAAGGAGAAGTTTAAATACTTCAATCAAAGATTCACCACTATCTTAAAAAAATTCCAACCCGAAGCTAAACCTACTCAGGAGTTGCAAATCGAAGTATATGCTAATGCTCTGCCAACTTCAATTTCCATGTTTGTGAAGAGGGCTGCCAAACCAACCTTAGCTGAGAATTTTGAAGAAGACAAAATGATAGTGTTCTAAATGAAAGGATGCAAAGAAGGCAAGGTCTCATTAGTTAAAAAAAAAGTTCAACCTCCTTCCAGGAGAGGACTACTATTGACTAGACTCCCAGGGAAACAAACATAACAAGGTCTCGAAAAGGGAAGTGGAGACATAGAGGACCTACGACGGATGGTCAAGACGTTGTCAAAAGAAATCATAGACATGAAGAGAAGTGAAGGGGAGGGAAACCAAGGTCAAAGGCCCTATAAACCTTTTTTCAAAATAAATCCACCGTTTAAAGCAATTGAACCTCCCCCAACTAACTTAAACATCGATCTGGGAGATGTAGCGTCCAATTTCTGCACTTATCACCAAGAGAATCACTTTGAAAGAGCCTACCCTCAATGGGTGCATGCCATGAATTTGATGGCCAACCAGTTTCTAGATGAAGTCTCCCTAACCGAATAATCAAGCGGCTCAGTTATGAATATTTTCGATCAGGAAGAAGTTACTCCACCAGAAGAAACAACCATATTGATATGGGACCCCGACCTACCAATGCTTTCCGATGACCTATTTGAGGTTCAAGAACCACACGCAGAAGTCTTGGTTGTGAAAACACGAAGTAGGGGTCAACCAGTCTCAAACAACCTTACTACGACCCCAAATGCGAGAGGAAAACCAACTCCCGATCATCCAAAAGCACCTTTTGCTCCCCTAAGAAACCCTATAAACATCCATACACGAGAATCGTCCAAGATGGATTACAACATAATAGAAGATTTGAAGAAGTTGAAGGCAAATATATCAGTTATGGACATATGTATAATCCCTCAACAAAAGGACTTTCTGTTACAAGCATTGAAATCAGTAGAAAATCCCACGACAAGCATTGACCAAGGAGGAAATCTGACCCCCACAAATCTAAGAAATAAACCAACTATGAACGCATGCTCTGAAAATAAGAAGGGAAAACCTTTTGTCCCACCATTCCTTTTGACGTTTGAAGTCTTCAACATAAACCTCCATAACTGTTTGGTTGACTCAGGAGCATCCTCCAATGTTATGCCATTATCTATTTACAAAACAATAAACGCAGTCCTTCTCAAAAGCAATAAACATGTTATACAATTAGACAAAACCTAGGTAAAGGTTATGGGAGAGCTTAAAGATGTAATGATTAGAATAGCGACACACCCTAAATTTGTGCAAGTAATCGACATCATTGTAGTAGATATCCCATAATCTTATGGATTGTTATTAAGTCGAGATTGGTCTGAGAAGTTAAATAGATACTTTAGTACAGACTGGGCTCACCTTTGGCTGCCATTAAAATGACACACGAACATGATTAGGATCGATAGGGAGAGATATCTAAAACACACTGTCAATGACTTAGAAACCCTTAATGAACCCTCATCGACATATTTCCCCGTGCTAGGCAATTATTCCTGTGATTTCGATTTCGGGAATTCCCCCCCCCCGCTCTCATCTGATGTCCCTCTTACTAAAAAATCCGAAATGATTTTTCAAGAGAAATTGTCGATGACGGCAGAGGAAACCCTCTTCTGTCAAACAACAGGAGAGGAGGAAAGTAACAAGAAAGAGGAAACTGATAGGTGTTGCCCACAAGTTTTGACCTTATACTTTGATGGATCTAAATCGCAATAAGGGTCAGGGGTAGGGTGCATCCTCATTGATCCAAAAGGTAAACGACATTTTATGTCCTGTAGACTAGAGTTTGAATGCACAAACGATACCTCCGAGTATGAAGCTCTAGTACAAGGGCTAAAGAAATCCATGGACTTAAACATTAAAGAATTGAAGGTTTTTGGAGATTTTGAAATCATCGTTAGACAAGTAAGGAACACTATACATTGCAACTCCCCACACCTAAGGAATTACCAAGAGGAAGTGCACAGACTAATAGAGCATTTTGAAGCCTTCAACGTTACAATGATCCCCAGAACAAAGAAAATTCTTGCTGATTCTCTGGCCACCGCTGCCTCAAGGTTATCACCTCTAGAATATTATGAAGCCTCCTGGTTCACTGTGGAGCTACTTTACAAACCTTCGGTGCCCAACAATATTTCTAATTGGAAGGTCTTTGAAGGAGATGAACAGATCATAATTTTTTTGACCAATCAAGATAAATTTAAAGACTTGGCTATTGACGATGAAGTATTCCAGGGACAATCAACATAAACCGATCCTCAGACAGATCAACCAACTAACAAATCAAGGTCTCACATGATACCAAAAGGAATAGCCAATTTAGAAAACCTTTTTGACCTAAGGGAGAGATTTAAAGGGTCAAAAAATGCAAAGACAGGTAGTTTTTGTCCCATGCATGAAACTATAAATTTAGGAACCTCGGAAAAACCCAAGAATATAAATCTCGACAAGACAATATCTAGAGAGGAAAGGAAGGCCTGTCTCAAACTTTTCAGACAATATCAAGATGTCTTTGCATGGGCCTACCGAGATTTTAAAACTTATGATACTCGTATCATTCAACACACTATCCAGTTAAAGCCGAAAGTGAAACCCTTCCAACAGAAGCTTCAGAATTACCATCCATCCCTGGAACCTCTCATGTGTCAGGAGTTAAAGAAACTGCTAGATGCCAAGATTATTTTTCAAGTTAGACACTCCGCATGGGTAGCAAATTTGGTTCCTGTAAGGAAAAAGTATGGGGAGATCCGCCTGTGCCCAGATTTTAGAAACCTCAATAGAGCTTCAGAAAAGGACAACTACCCAGTCCCACGAATGGAGAAACTCTTGCAGACTGTGTCTGGCTCCGAGATTTTCTCACTGCTAGACGGTTTCTCAGGTTACAGCCAGGTTCTAGTTTCATACGAAGACCGCTTGAAAACTACCTTCTGAACCAAGTGGGGAACCTTTTCTTATAAACATATGCCCTTTGGGTTAATCAATGTGGGGGAAACTTTCCAGAGGGCCATGGATGTAGTGTTTTGGGGACTAATCAACAAGTGTGTAGTATTCTATTTGGATGACGCGACTGTGCATTCAAAGAACAGAGAAGATCACATCCAACACTTAACCCAGATTTTTGAAAGATGTAGGAAATATGGTATATCTTTAAATCCTAAGAAAACTATATATGGTGTTGAGGAAGGGAAGTTGTTAGGTCATATTATATCCAAAGCAAGAATTCTCATAGACCCAGAATGAGTTAAGGCTATAGCTCAACTTCCATTACCCCACAACAAGAAGGAGATGCAATCGTTTTTCGGGAAAATCAACTTTGCGAGGAAGTTCACTCCCGATTTCGCGGAAACTATCAAATCCTTAAAAAAAATGATTCATAAAGATGCTAAATTTAAGTGGGATGATGAACGAAAGAAGGCTTTCAACAATATTAAGACTACAATATCTCAAGCCCCAATGTTGCGAAGTCCCGATTTCAGCAAAGATTTCTTCCTCTATACTTTCGCCTCCGACCAATCGTTAGCTGCGGTATTAAATTAGAAGTATGATGACAACAATGAGGCCCCGATATCATTCATGAGCACTAATCTCCAGGGGCCTGAACTAAATTACCCTGCTATAGATGAGCAGGATTATGCGGTATACAAGGCAATGAAACACTTCAGATCTTAGATCATTAAGAATCATACCAAAGTCATAGTGCCTCAGCTTGCAGTCCGATCCTTATTCACTCAACAAGAGATGGGGGAAATAAGAGGAAACTGGATGGTAGTGGTCCAAGAATTTGATCTAGATATAAAACCTGCTAAACTAGTTAAGGGACAAGGGTTATGCAAACTGGCAACTGAAGCCCAAGACCAAGTAAATGATGACCCTGGATGGGAGAATGAATTGGAATTATGGTGTGGTGAAGCTTCATACATCTCCCCATGGAATTTAAGAGTCTTGGTATGAGAAACTGACTTATCTTCTGCATCATGGGACTTGCCCAAAAAACCTAAACCCTAGGGAAAGGAGAGCCCTCATGTTAAAATACGCACAATATTGCCTCATAAATTTAGTGCTCTTCCGTGTTAATTATGATGGGGTGCTTTTAAGATGTCTCGAACGTGAAAATGTAGACAAAGTTCTGAAGGAGCTCCATGATGGCCATACAAGTGGACATTTCGCAGGAAACACCACTGCTCATAAAATACTGAGAGCTGGCTATTAATTGCCTACTCTGTTTAGGGACGCTCACACATACGCTAGAAACTGTAAGACTTGTCAAATAAGCGTGGGGAGGGAGAATAGAGCAGTTGTCCCATTCCAACCGGTGGTCGTTTCCAGGCCATTCGAACAATGGGGGTTAGATATCATAGGAGAGATTACACTGAGTTCTTCAAAACAACATAGATATATACTAACTGCCACAGATTATTTCACGAAATGGGCAGAGGCCATGCCTCTGACTCATGTAAACGAGAAGGTGGTGATCGAATTCATAGAACAACAACTGGTCATAAGGTCCGATGTACCTTTTGTCCTTCTTTTTGATAATGCAACTTACTTTTCTTCCACCTTATTAATGAAGTTTTCTCTAGACAAAGGAATCATAATTAGATACTCTGTAAACTATTATCCACAGGGAAACAGAGTGGAAGAATGAACTAATAAGAACCTAGTGAGGATATTAAAGAAAATAATTGCAGACAACCAGAGAAATCAGCATAGTTCACTTCATAATGCCTTATGGGCCAATAGAGTTACACCCAAGGAAGCTATAGGGAATTCCCCATATTTTCTGGTATACGGACAAGAAGCCATTCTCCTGAACGGGCTATATCTTCCATCTCTTCAACTCGCTCAGGATTCGAGAGGAAAACCCTCATCAATCATACAACAAAGAATTGATACTCTCCTCATGCTAGAAGAAGAAAGGGAGAAAGCAAAATCAAAGTTCATAGCTCATCAACAGATAGTGAAAAGGTGGTTTGATAAGCATAAGGCTAAAGAGAAGAATTTTGAAGTAGAAGACTTAGTCCTAAAATGGGATAGAGAAAATGAGCCGAAAGGAAAACATTCTAAGTTTCAAAATCTATGGCTCGGACCTTTCCAAGTGGACGAGAAAATCGGGGTAGGCACATATTGATTGCAGAACCTAAAGGGGAAACCTGACGCCCTCTCGCTGAATTACCAAGCCCTAAATCAATATTTCCATTAATATATATATATATATATGTGTGTATGTATGTATGTATATGTTTTGTGTGTGTATTTTCATGATGTTTGGTTTTAGCTAGGTCGATGATGTTTTTGTCTTTGCTTATTATCTTGACTCTCATTAGCTATTCAGATTTGTTTGAACTTATGAAACCCTATGACTTAAAAAGCCTTAACACCTGAATAAAGAATCAAAATCCAAAACACTTCACCCGATGCGCTCAAATTCGACATCGGAAGGAATTCAAAGATGGAAAAGAACCACTCGGGAAACCTCAGTTACCGAGTGACGATTTCCATTGGTATTGGAAAAAGGAAGTTTTTGTTTCACGACAAGTATTGCATAAGGATATTGCCGATAGTCGATCCCGTTCGACATCGGTGAAAGATGATTGAAATAGACATTAACAAAAGAGAAAAAACATCACCTATAGGCGATACCCAATGCGCTTATCGGAATCGGGAAAAAACCTAAAAAGATTGCAACAAACTTTTTTACCGCACTAAAGGTTATTCCCAATCACCGATCCCTGATACTTTTCGGCATCAAGACTTTTTCGAGGAAGCTAATCCGAAGAAAAACACGTGATAGGTTTATCACCGATCACTGACTCTGGATACCTTTTCAGCATCGACAAGCCAAGGTTTGTTTTAGAACACACAACTTAAGGAAAGTCCTGACTCTAATTAATACATGTGAATTAGGTCATCGGTCTTCCACACCACGTGTCTTTGCCAGATTGGAGAACCGTACAGTCTAGTTTTACCCCGAGTCATTCTTGGTTCCCTGGGTCCAAATCACACCTCCGAGTCAGCTTTTCCACGAATTGATCAGTGTCATGGCTTTTGTGAGGGACATTGACGATCACCAATCACCGATCCCCGATATGTTTCGGCATCGGGACTTTTTCGAGGAAGCTAATCCGAAGAAAAACACGTGATAGGTTTATTGCCGATCACCGATCCTGGATACCTTTTCGGCATCGACAAGCCAAGGTTTGTTTTAGAACACACAACTTAAGGAAAGTGCCGACTCTGATTAATACACGTGAATTATGTCATCAGTCTTTAACACCACATGTCTTTTCCATATTGGAGAACCGTACAGTCTAGTTTTACCCCGAGTCATTCTTGTTTCCCTGGGTCCAAATCACACCTCCGAGTCAGCTTTGCCATGACATCATTGTAGGATGAGATTGATCAACGTCGGAGCTTTTGCGAGGGACATCGATGAAAATGTTCACAGTGCATCTCTGATCCCCGATCCACCCACTGAGAAACTGAAACGATGGGATGTTTTAGCCTTAGATACGATTAGATTTTGAGCATTTAAGGGGATAATTAATACCAAATACCGCATTAGTTGCTACCTCGTGCGCCAATAAAAATGACTGTTTAAAATCACCGATAGACCACATCACCCACACGCCTCCACCGTCAACCCACAATGAATTTAAGTTGCAGAGATTGGTCGACAGATTTGTTATAATTTCACTCATCACTTGAATTGAATGGCCGATGCGACATAGTAAGGTCTTCTTTGGTTTAAATTCTCTTGATCCATTGTAAATAGAATCATTCTGAGCACAAGGAAATTCAGATCATCCAAAGAAGAAAGACAAGCGATTCGAAAGCTGCAGAGATCCCGTGAGTATCAAAATAACCAGGTTTAGCAGGCTTCACAGGTATGTATCCAAGTATGTAATTTTCACATGGCTACAAATTATATGTTTCTTAACTAGTTTTTGTTCTTTACACAATCTTTGAAGGTTTATTTTGATTGCAGGAACAATTCCTCCAATAAATCCAACCACTAGATGATTGTCGAGGGCGCCGAAGTTGAAAGAACTAGAGGTAGGCGAAGGCTCTTCTCCAGGTACCACAAAGCAATTAGACTACACTCTGAGGCTGGAACCTGTTATTAAGACATCGACGAAGAAGGATTTCATTCAACCTTTAGCCTTTCAGGATACAGAGGCAAGCACAGGATCCAAGATGGCACTCCCACATTAGGGAGAACTCTTAAATATCAATCGAGAGGAATACCCAAAATATATACCACATAGTGATCCAGATGTCAGAGTGCTCAACGACAAAGTTTCCTTGAACATTCAATGGTCGTACCTGCATATGGTGGCGAGCATAACTCCTTTTTTTCCCTGTATTGAAGTCTTGAAGTGGCTCATCGACCACACAGAGACACATAAATGCTTGATCAAGGATGAAAATGGTGGGTGTGTCAGAGTGTTCTTACCGGCAAAAGTATTACAATCTTAGAGATCTTGAGGAGTGGCTAAACACAGATTTTTTCGTGAAGTTCTACGATCGCAACGACACCAGCCAGGTGATGGCCTCATGGTGGAGGGAGAATAAGAAGTACACCAACGAGAGCACTAGCTATTACATGACGACCAATTTAAGGGAGCCATACATCTATTTGATGGCTCTCATCTACCAATTATATGGAGAGAAGAATTCCTCCATGTTTTCAGAGGCATGGGTGCCCTTGGCTTACACAGTGGCTATCTTTGGGAGCAGTTTCAACTAGAGAGCCATAATTTCTAAACAACTGAGCATCTATATACAATAGGCTCAGACGCCGAAGGAGGAAGAGATACCAGTTTTCTACATGGTTTCATATTTGCTTGATGTCATGTGCACCAGAAACATTTTCGTCGGCATGAATATGAGCTGGCATGTCACAGAGTTCCTGGTCCACATTTACTTTAGCGTGCTATGGGAAAATAGGTACAAAACTTATTACTCCCTTATCTACGATGAATTCATCGCAAAAAATTATTTCATTCTTTTTAAGAAAGAATGCCGGAGATTATCGGCTGCAGCCAAGAAGATGATATCAAAGGTAGGCCACTGGTACTTGGACGAGTGCGACACCTATATCAGGGTGTTCGGGGCCACTGGAGTGCCACATCTCCTACCAAATCATGTCCCAGTCCGACTTGTAGTAGGATAAATATGCTACCAGACTATCCTGCAAGGCTACAACGCCACCTTGGTCAAGGACAAGAATCGTGTGTTCATTCCCTATGGTTTCCATCTAGGTTTCTACTTGGTTAAGGGCACAATTCAAGCCAAACAAGAAGGGCTGAGCCAACTCGAGTTCAAGTTCCAGATAGGCTGATTCCACAAGCATGATCCAAAGGGCCTGGTCTTGAAACATGCTTCACAAGTGTCGTCCTGCTGGCCATACGCCCACGATAAATTTGAAGATGAAGTCTTCACGGAAAATGCCCAGGATTGGGATGAGGTAGTAGCAAGGATGGTCAACCCAAAAATGACAGGTTCAGGGCCATGATCCTGGATGAACAAGCGATGACCATAGAACAATCGACACAAGAGGCCCTCAGAGTCAGAGAAGAAATCAGAGTGGCAGAAGCAACAAAGGCTCCCCTGGTAGCTCCGGTGAAGGATATAGGATTCCCTATGACCCAGGATGCACGGGAAAGGGGGTTTATCATGATAGAACAGGTGCAACGAGTAATTTATCAGCTGCAAGATGACCCAAACCTCATAGGAATGACAGGGTCCCTTGCCAACAACCCAGATGAAAGCCCGGTAGATCCAAGCGGCCCCGAGCTAATAGAAATTGATGAAATTGTCGGGTTAGATAGCCCTGAAATTACAACGCCACAGGTCGGATTGCCCAAGGATGTTTCAACTCAGCCATAGATAGTAGGAACATTAGGGAGAACAAGTACACAAAACCCCCTCCGCAAATTGATAAACATCTATGATGATGAAGAAAGTTTGGAGGTGTCCTTGGTGACTCCTGTACCGATCACAGAGGAAAAGGAGCCCGAGAAGGCATCTTCCCCAGCTCCCAACGCTCAAATTCAGGGTCTTCCACATAATGAACAAGAGGTTGAAAGTGTCTTAGACACTAAGCTGCCCGATGCACTGGAGACCCAAAAGGACAGTCCGACAGACGAGCCAGGGTCGGGCGAACAAAAAGAAGAAGCTCCTTAGCAGGAAATCGACATCTCAACGATCGATTATGAAGTAAGTACCGAGCCTATCCCCGATGCTTCAATTTCAACCGACACTCAACCTCCTGATGAGAAGAAAATAGAGGTTGAACCTTTGAAACACATGGAGGAGTTTCAAGAACCCAGTCTTGAACAAATATACACCATCAGGAGCCTGGGAAATATGCTCGCCTAGGGAGAACAAAAAATCCCCGAACGCGTGGATGAAGTCGCTAACATACATGTTATCTCCTATGACCAGAAAATGAAAGCTATCATGCAGAGAACCGCCAAGAAGAGGAGGATTACTCTAAATCGTTCCATCCTCATCACCACTAGAGAAAAAACTGATCAACACAGAGCATGCCAAGACATACAAACTTATCAGCGTAGGGATGGAAATCACAGATGCCACCCTGGACAGAGTGAAAAGGGATGAAGATGAGATGGCTGCTGCTCTGAAGGAATTGGAACATTTGTGTGACTTGGTGAAATATTACTAGGACACCACACAGGTTGCGGTGTTCCTGAGAAGCGAATTCCAGAAGGCCTACAACAAATTTACAGATGAACGAAACCTATTCACTGCAAGGATAACCGAGCTTCAAGAAGACACCCTCATGGCACTGACGACGTGCAAGGATATGGAGAGGTGGTACGAGAAAGCACACCAAGCTGTGCAAATGATCGACTATATCAACGCGATGCAATAGGGCCGAGACGCCGAAGAGCACGACATCCAGGTGCTAAGGGAAAGTAACATCGACCGCATAAGAAAATCAACTGAATATTGGCTAAAAATGGCCCAGGAACCTCATCGGGAAGTCCAAGAGAAATGGGCCGAGTGCAAGAAAAGATGGACCAATTTCAACCAGGCAATGAGAGACATCAACCTCCCCGAATTCGGCACACCTGATGAATTTTTCGACTTGCGTAACATAGTCAAATCACATGCCGAACAAGACTCATCATGGGCTGCGGAAATAGTGAAGGTGGCAAAAATGGCGCTAGGACAGTGCTGTAGTTCATGGAGCACCCGATAAAATCCCGAGCCATGTTGCAACAGTTAAGTGCCAGAATAGTCAAGTATCCGGCACGGGCAATAGAGATAAGAGATATCCTTTCGGCCCCAAACGAACAACATAGATTCTTGTATGCTAACACATGCGAGGATCTCTTCGTCAAGTGGTCGGAGTACGAGAAGAGTCATCCACTCAAGTGAGATCATTTGATGACTCTTTGAAGACTGATAGAAGAAAGCACCACGTGGCGAGTTTTGTTTTACTTAGTTACACTTTAATAGTTATTTTTAGTTAATAGTATGTTATAAATAAGAGGATCGACCTGTTAGCAATGGCCGATGGTTGTTGCAAAGACCCTCATTTTGGATTTGTAAAGAACTATTTCAGAGCTGCCTTAATTGAGAAGTCATGTTTAGGACCAGAGACAAGTTTGCGTTTTTCATCAAAAGCATGTGTGAATGGATATGAAGAGGAATTATTTATGATTGTATCTAATGAATGGATTCTGTAACGAGTAAGAGCTTCTAAATCTGTTGATAAGTTATCTGATTCAATGTTTTACAATTCTTGTCTTTAATGATGAAAAATAAATCGTTGTGTTAGTATGTGATTGATGATTAGAGTTAAGAGAATTATTTTTCTTGCCATCGTTTATTGCATATGTGTTTTCTTCTGATAATCGCAACTCAGTCAATAATTGGAACACCAACAAGTCAATGTATTATTACTAGGCTTGTGGTAGAAAATTGTTGTTTGCATGCTAGAGTGAAAGAGTTATCCAAGCTCAACCTTTTCCAGTAGTTAATCTTTTTCCCACTTTGTTACCTAGTTGGTTTATACTGGATTTTATCTTGTATCGGTCCCACCTATAAGAGAAAATACAAAAAGAGAACGACTGAACTGAAGGAGAAGCCTTCACAAGAAAACATAAATGCCATCGATTAATTGGCCGTATCGCAAGATCTGGAGAACAATTCCACCATTAAACATTGCAGAGTCTAATTGGGCCTCGATGGCGGGTTTGGTTCCTGCTGTTGAGTTAAAGGGATTTAGGACCCCTCAACAGGTTGCTGATCCCTTATCTTGTGTGTTACCCTAAGTTTTGTAGACAAATATGTTTTAGAACATTTTGTATAGATACAAATCAACTCTATTTTATTTTATCATAGCTCTCTCATTGTGAGAAGACTAGTGGCTGAAATTTGCGCCCTCTTGGGCAATTTTGGTATGTCTCTCTCTTGAAAATAAATTTTGGTGATATATCTTGGTGAATTATTGAGCTAAGGTGGTGCAGACATCTTGGATGCTTCTTTACTTGCTCTTGAATGGTAAATGCTTGGTGAACTAGGGTTTGATATTGCATCTTTCTTGGAATTGGTAAGGAAAATCTGCAAATTGTTGGTTCTTTCTTGCTTGTTCTTGGTCATTGTTGGTTGAAACCCTAGGAGGAGTATGTTTTATACACCCTCCACTAAGCTTCATATTATTTTATAAGTTTATATGTCATTTTTTTGCAAGGGTTGCTAGGAGAAGTACAAGTGTGTACACCCTCATAGATTTACCCTGGTTTGATTGGCATGCCCTAGGGAGTAAGATGATTGACACCCCTAGGGATTTTTTTGATATAAATCATACTTCTAAGAATCTATTCACCCATATTTTAAAGGAACTAATACGAAATTTTGCATTGGATAAATAAATTGTTTGCATTGGTAAAAATGTTTTGGTGAGATATCAATCTTGTTCAAGTTTGAATCTTTTGTGGATGCCTTGAGGTTGCTAAACCTTCTAGGGTGTCTTAGTTCTCTTGATCTTCTTGGAGCTATAAAAAATTAAAATCTTCAACCATTAGGGCTACAACAAATCATCTTCTTTTCTTCACTTTAACTTGCAATTTGACCGTGGAAATTTGCTAGTAAGCCATCATTATTATTCTACTGCTAATTGGTGAAATTTTGGTTGGATTACTTGCTTGTTTTCATGGTTAAAATTTGTTGTTGTAGAAAATCATTGCTACAGCCATTTGTCTGTCACAAATGCGCTTTTAAAACTTATCATAACAACCATCTAATACCACTAAAAGTTGTGATAGACTGTTGAGAACTTATCTACATGTTTTGTGCTTCATAGCTCAACTAATATTTGATGCTTTAAGTGGTTTAATATGTAGTAATTACTTGATTTAATTTCCAATATATATCTTTGTTTATTGTTGCAATTAGGGACAACAAGATTAACTTGCTTTTCCACTTAACATATTACGTGCATACTTGTCTTTTCTTATGTCTTAGGTAGGTAAGAATGCTTTCCACATGTACCCAAAGACTTGGAAACCTTCAACCACTTCCAAGACACGCCATCAAAGCCATATTACACTTAGAAACTTGAACTATAGGGGCATCCATTTCATCATCTCACTTTGCATCTCATTTTCCCCTAGGGTCACCTGGGATTCCCTCCTCGAGGTTATCACTTCACCTCTAAAGTGACATGAATACCTATATGAGGTGATAGTGGGTAGGTGTTATCTTAGTTGTCACCATATTATGGTTTGGGTCGGGCTTTGATAAACCTACAACTTGTGCGATAACACACCCAACCATAGGCACAACTATCTTTTGTCTATCCTTGCAGTTGGCCACCCCATAGCCAAAAGCTGATTCCATGAGGGAAAACTCTCACTCAATATCAAGGGTATAAAGATGAAGGTCACTCTCCTTAATCAACATAAATTAGAAATATTTATCTCCAATTCCACCAAGCAAGGGGGCATGTTATTGACTCAGGAAGTCACAACAATTGGCTTGCACAACTCAACACCCAAAATTTATATCCTCATTTATCAACTTGGTTTAGAGACTCTTACTTGATATTTTTAACTCTTAACGTAGAGAACTTGACTCCCCTTTGTTTTTCTATGAACCAGAGTCATTTTTGGAACATTCTCTTCACCCAGCTTTTTATTCTTCCCATCTCGTGGGTTAATTCTCCCCAAAATTCAGGTTCAGTTCATAAGTCTCTAGATGGGTACTTTTCTGCAGTTATGAAGAGGCGATGGAGGATCATGTCCATAAGGAGAAAGAAGAATTATGATTAGGTGAAACATGTTGAGAGGCCGCATGAGACATTGTGATCCTTTCTCCCGCTTGATTAATTTGAGGTTGTCCAACCTTACTCTCCTCATGTAAGTTGAAAAAGTAACTAGTCTCAATGATGAAGAATTTGAAGATCCAGTTGAAGCTTCCACAACCTCTGTTCTTCCTGCACACAAAGACAAAGGGGTGATCATTTTCAGTCGTATTCATGGTATTACATAAGAACCAATGGATATCGTTGATGAGAATATAGACACTTTCATACAGACTGGGAGACATAGATGGGATTTTGGTCATCTCATTTTTTTATAGAGACCCCATTTATGAAAATGAGGGTAGCTATCAGGAAAAGGGGGTTGAGTTGTCATCTTCAGAGGATTGGTATTTATGTGTGTATGATTCATATATTTTTCAGCCCGACGATGATATGATTTCATATTTGTTCCATCCATTCGAGGATGACCTAACACAACATTTTTAGAATGATTTTTGTCCATCCCTTGGGAGTTGCGATGCATATCCTTTTGGCGATGCAAACTTGCTTTATGAGGACTTTTTGCCACCTTCATGCTCATACCTTGATGCATACCAGGTCGTAGCTAGCCTAGAGCAGTCAAAATATCACTCTATAAAGAGAAAGTATTTTCATCTTAAATATTTTTTCAATGATTCATGGATGAAGAGGCAACATCTTTATTTCTCCAGACATGAGACAGTCCCTTACCTCTTTTCTTCTTCTCTATGGAATCATCGGGCTTTCTTAGGATCTCTCATCTCTTTTCAGTCTTCAGGAAACAATGATGTGCTAAAGCAGAATGAAGACACACCATCATCCTTATAGGGTATCCCTCTTCATAGATGGATTGATCAGGCTTGTGGCCATTCTCTCTAGCATGATTTCCTTCCTCCCACCCATCTCCATGAGTTTCATTTCATGTCTATTTATGATCATGATTATTATGTATTGGACTTATCTTTGTTGTTTCACGTGATTAAGCACATGGGGAGATATCTTGATGAAATGATTAACATGTGGTTGCACGACTTCACCTGACATTTCAGAACCTGATCTTCAGAGCCCAAGGGCCCCATGTAAGTAGGTAGTGTTGGTTGTGGAGCTTGATTATATTCCTAATTCAGAGGTCTTTTTTTTCCAGTCGTGTTTATACCCCATGGAGACTTTACACCTTGGAAGACTGTACACCCCTCCATGCGAGAGAGTGCAGAGGGGGCTTTCCCCCCCTACGGGGTCCCCCATATGGGGGTTCAGGGGAAAGCGGGCCCCTGACGGGGGTTCAAGGGCGAATCCCCCGAAGGAAAAATTTCCTTGTAAGTGTAAATTGTAATTTCACAGTAAATTTGGACCGTTCATTATAAGGTCACAGATCTGATGGTAGAAGTTATGTTAGGGTTTTTTTTCCCTAGAAGACAACCCTCTTTTATGAGGTAAATGTATTGCAGCTATTTATGATTGTGAATATTGTAATCTGATTGAGGAGACTGTGAGAGAAAGAAGATGAAGTTACATCGGGTATGTTGTAGTTTGTATCCCTTCATTTGATGGATAATAAAAATGAAGGACCTGACAATTTCTCTGGTGGACGTAGCCCACACTGGGTGAACCATGTATATCTGTGTCTCTATTGTATTATGTATCTTCTGTGTCTTTTTTCTGCATTTGTTTTATTTTATTGTTCCACGATCCTGTTTTACTAACAACTGGTATCAGAGCGAAAGGTAACTCGCTGGAAAAGAGGGTTCCTGGTGCGAGTGGGAGCAATGGCAGAAGATGGAAAGTTTAGGGTTGAGAAATTTAACGCCCAAAACTACCTGTTATGGAAGATGCAGATGGAATATTATTTATATCAGAAGGATCTATTCATACCATTGATTGGAATAACAAAGAAGCCAACACCCACGAACGATGAAGAATGGGAGGTTCTTGATAGAAAGGCACTAGGAACGATACGCCCGAGCCTGGCAATGTTGGTGGATTTCAATATTTCGAAAGAAAATACAATGAAGGAGTTGATGGACACATTGGCTCAATTGTATGAAAAACCCTCGATGTCCAATAATGTATTTCTAATGAAGATATTATTTAATATGAAGATGTCAAAAGGTGGGTCTGTTGCAGATCATTTAAATGAATTTAATACGGTTACTTATCAGCTAAGTTATGTAGAAGTGGACTTTGATGATGAGGTTAGGGCTCTTCTAATCTTGTGCTAATTGCCAGAAAGCTGGAATGACTTGGTCATGGCTGTAAGTATCTTTGTCTCTGGTTCAAACACTTTAAAATTTAATGATGTTGTTGGTGTTATTCTTAGCGAGGAAATGTAATGGAAAAGCACATGTGAGACATCAGGTAATGCATTAAACATGGAGAATAGGGGAAGACAAAAGGATGGAGGAAAGGGATTAGGGAACTGCGAGAATTCTAGGAAGGGCATTTGTAAATACAGACTGAGAAAGATAGAGTGCTAGAATTTTGGGAAGAAATGACATCTGAAGAAAGACTACAGAGATCCAAAGAAACAAAGAGATGGACAACAAGAGAAAAATGAGGAAGAAAATCTAACAGGTGATGTGTTATAATATGCTTTGATTCTTTTTGTAGAAAATATTTCTAAGTCTTGGGTAGTAGATTCAGGGGCTTCATTTCATGTCACAGCCCATAGGAAACATTTTCTAGATTATGTTCAAGGTGATTTTGGATAGGTTCATTTGGGTGATGATGCACCATGCAAAATTGTTGGAATGGGAAATGTAAAAATAAAGTAAAGGAATGGAAACCAATGGTTGTTGAAAGAGGTAAGACATGTTCTAGATCTAAGGAAAGATATAATTTCAACAGGGAAGTTGGAAAGTGAAGTTTGTATATCCATATTTACATATAAGATGTGGAAGGTCACCAAAGGATCATTGTTGATAACAAAAGGAGAGAAGGTAGGTACATTGTATTTATGTACTGGTAATACTGACTCATTTATATCTTTAGCTTCTACAAGAGTGGATACAACATTGTGGCATCATAGGCTTGGACACATGAGTGAGAAGGGGATGAAAATACTTCACAAAATAAATTTGTTTCCATGTCTTAAACAAATTGATTCAGAGTTTTGTGAGCATTGTCTTTATGGAAAACATAAGAGAGTCAGATTTATCAGAGTCAGAAAAGAAAAGAAGAGTGAAATGTTAGAGCTTGTGCATACAGATATATGGGGACTAACTCATGTATCATCTCTTGGTGCCTCTCATTATTATGTTACTTTTATTGATGATGCAACTAGAAAAACTTGGGTTTATTGCATTCAACAAAAATCTAATGTTTTTGATACTTTTAAGAGATGCAAAGCTCTGGTTGAGAATGAGACAGGAAAAAAGTTGAAGTGTCTCCGATAAGAAAATAGAGGTGAATATTGCAGCAAGGAGTTTGATGATTACTGTTCATACCATGGGATTCGTAGAGAGAAGACAGTTCTAGGAACACCACAAGAAAATGGTGTGTCAGAAAGGATGAATAGGACAATCATGGAGTGTGCAAGGAGTATGAGATTTCATGCTGGTCTGCACTTACAGTTCTGGGCAGATGTTGTAGATACTACTGTTTACTTAATAAACATAGGACCTTCAAGCTCTTTGGATGGTGGAATTACAGAGGAGGCATGGACAAGTAAAAATGTAAACTATTCCTTTTTGAAGACTTTCAGTTGTGAAGCATTTGTCCATATTGATAAAGAAAATAGAACAAAGCTTGAGGCAAAATCCAATAAGTGTACCTTTATTGGATATGTGGTTAATGATTTTGGTTATCGCTTATGGGATTATGAAAATCACAAAATCATTAGGAGTAGAGATGTCATATTCAATGAGAATGTCATGTACAAAGATTAGGTGCAGGGAAAGATACAAGAAAAAGAAAAACCAGAATACACAGTGCTTGGCTAGATCACTAAAAAAGAAATTCCAAAGGTACTAGGAAATAAAAATGTACAACAATAGGAGAAACAGGTACATCAAACTCCTGCACGTGTTGTTAGAAGATCCACAAGGTTAAGTAGACCCCCTGAACGATACTCTCCTTCATTGTATTATTTATTGTTTACTGATTCTGGTGAACCATAATGTTATGAAGAGGCAATGCATGTAGACACTAAAAAGAAGTGGGAGAAAGGCTTGAAAGAGGAAATGGATTCCCTAGTAAATAACCAGATTTGGGATTTGGTTCAGTTTCCTGCAGGAAAAATAACATTGCAGAATAAATGGGTTTACAAGTTGAAGGAAGAAGATGGAGGCAAAAAGCGGTACAAGGCTAGACTTGTTGTAAAGGGGTTTGCACAAAATAAATGTATAGATTTTGATGAAATATTTTCTCTTGTTGTTAAAATGACTTCAATTAGGACTATTTTAAGTCTTGTGGTAGTAGAAGATTTTCACCTTGAACAATTAGATGTAAAACTAACTTTTCTCCATGGGGATTTGGAGGAAGAGATTTATATGCAACAACCATAGGGGTATGAGAGAATTTGGTATGCAGGTTGAAGAAGATCTTGTATGGCCTAAAGCAAGCTCCAAGGCAGTGGTATTTGAAGTTTGACAGGTTTATGACAGAACAAGGTTATAGTAGATATCATTATGATCACCGTGTTTATTTTAAAAAGCTAGAAAATGGAAGCTATATTATCTTTCTATAGTATGTAGATGACATGCTTGTTGCAGGGTTTAATATACAAGATACAGATGTTCTCAAGAAGAAATTAGCTAATTAATTTGCGATAAGGATTTGAGTGTTGCAAAGAATATCCTTGGTATGAGAATAACAAGAGACAGGAAAAATCGCAAATTGACATTGTCTTAGGGTGAGTACATAGAGAAGGTGTTGGAGAGGTTTAGAATGCAGAATGCAAAACCAGTTAGTACACCTTTGGCCAGCCATTTCAAATTGAGTAAGGAAATGTGTCCCAAGACACATGAGGAGATAAAATACATGTCCAGGGTCCCTTATTCATTAGTAGTTGGCAACTTGATGTATGCGATGGTTTTCACAAGACCAGATATTGCAAATGCAATGGGAGTCGTGAGCAGGTATATGAACAATCCTGGTAAAGAACATTGGGAGGCAGTAAAGTGGATTCTCATGTATTTGAGAGGTACTGCTACTCATGCATTATGTTTTGGAGGTTCAACCAATGTTCTACAGGGGTATGTTGATTCATATATGGCAGGTGATAAGGATAGCAGGAGGAGCACCACAGGGTATGTTTTTAGTATAGGTGGAACAACAACAAGTTGGATTTTGAAACCGCAAAAGGTTGTTTCACTTTCAACAACAAAGGAAGAGTATGTTGCTGCTACAGAGGCTAGTAAAGAGATAATTTGGTTACAGAGGTTTATGGAGGATTTGGGAAAGAAGCAAGAGAATAACGGGTATTACCGTGACAATGAGAGTGCCATTCATATTGCAAAGAACTCAACCTTCCATTCAAAGACTAAGCATATACAATTGAGGTACCATTTCATACGATCCGTTTTGGAAGATGGATATTTGAAGTTGGAAAAGATACACACTAGCCAGAATTCTGCAGACATGTTAACAAAGGGAGTAACTAGGGAGAAACTGAGTTCCTGCTCAGTTTCAGTTGGTCTTCAAGCATGAAGGTGAAGATGATAAATGTTCCATGTCCAAGAAGGATCATAGTCCAACACACACAAAAGTGGTGGAGTTGTTGAGATCAGTCTCCAAGTGGGAGATTGTTGGTTGTGGAGCCTGATTATCTTCCTCATTCAGAGGTCTTTGTTTTTAGTCGTGTTTATACCCCATGAAGAATTTACACCCTAGAAGACTGTACACCCCTCCACGTGGGGGAGTACAGGGGAGCTTGCCCTCCCTACGGGGTTAGGGGGCAAGCGGGGGTTTGGGGGCGAAGCCCCCGAAGGAAAAATTGCCTTGTAGATGTATATTGTAATTTCATAGTAAATTTGGACCGTTCATTTTAAGTTCACAGATCTGACGACAGAAGTTATGTTAGGGTTTTTTTCCCTAGAAGGCAATGCTCTTTTATGAGGGAAATGTATTGCGGCTATGTATCATTCTAAATATTGTATTCTAAGTCAGGAGAATATTACAATAGCTGTGTTGTAGGTTTTATCCCGTCATTTGTTGGATAATAAAAAGGAAGCACCACCTGGAAATTTCTCTGTTGGACGTAGCCCACATTGGGTGAACCACGCATATCCGTGTCTCTATTGTATTGTGTATCTTCCGTGTTTTATTTACGCATTTGTTTTATTTTGTTGTTTCATGATCATGTTTTACTAACAGGTAGGTCATCTTGATTTCTTTCATTTTCATATTGATTTCTTATGGTAGCTTAGCTTCATTTCATATTTCATTTTTCTCTACTTGCATATTGATTTCATGTTTAGTTTAGAAAATTTTGAAAAAATGATAAATTTTAATTTTCTAGATTAATTTTCATTTTTGGTTTTGATGTATATGGACGAAGGGTGATAGAACCACCCTAGATTTTACAATGTTATGTTTCAATGTAGGCATAGGTCCACCAGGAGATGTTGCGGTTCTCCTGCACTCTACAATGAGTACATGTCCCCAAGTAGGAGACATATGTTATCTCCAACTTCTAGGGATAACTAAGGAGATGATGTCTCGAGGCCCTTAGGTTGTAGAAATGGAGTACCAAGAGATAGTTTGACCTCACCACCAAAACTACATGTTCATCATGGCAATATCCACCACATTAACTGGCTTCCGGAAGACATCGGGCCTTGCTCCATGAGGTAAAAGCCAGGTATTATGGTGAGTGTCATTTCAATATTTTAGGCATTTGAGTTTCATCTATTACTGCTTTTGATTATGTAATGTTTGCTTGGACATTATGCTCTTTGCCTTGTTTTACTTTGGTGGTTTAGATATTGCCCTAGCAAGTGGGTCACCCTTAGGGATAGGTTTGCTACCGGGAGGCCCTCTTGACGAGTCATCGTGCCATTGCCGACCATAATTGTCACTTTCCACACTTCATCCCCTCATCTTCTCACCTTTTGGGATTTTTGGGTATACTGACCCAAGAAAGGGTTGTCCCTCATTTCATGGGAAGAAGGGGCTGAAGGCCCAAAGGCTTATAGATGGCAAGAGATAAAATCCAATCATTAACCTTCTAGATCCTTGCCCAAGGATCCCGAGGACAATGAAATGTCTCTCATAAGAAACTGATGGGACCCATGAAAAATACCTAATAACAAAATTCCAACCAAGGTGGAGCATGTGTGGGCATTGTTTTTAATGCTTAGGTAGAAGCCCGACACATGTTTTCAACTTGGGGAAGCATGATGTGACTAGGGTAGAGTCAAGGTGGGCACAATTTTTCATTCTTAGGTAGAATCCCCACCTTGTCTTCAACTTGGAAACATCTTAAAAGAATAAAAGGCAATAAATGGGCTTGGAAAAAGGTTGCATTAAAAACGAAGGTGCAACATACCCTCTACAAATGCACCCATAAGTGAGACACTACAACCCCTTGTATGTCATGAATCCCATGCCAAAAATTGTTCCCCCCATCCATGACACCTCATTGACATAACTTAGAAAGAGGTCCCATCGGGAAATTGATCCAGGTGGATATCGGTGGCCACCCACCTTTTCCGACTGGCTCAAAATAGTTTTCTGGCAATTTTGGCAATTTACTATTTTTAGCAGTTTTTAACTTCCGGGGCCATTTTGAGGGCCCAAATGAAGGTTTTTTGAGATTGAGGTTCTCAATGATAGTCAAATGCATGATTAATCCCCCAAAATTAATCTCCTCGACAATACCTTTCCAACGAGCTATCACATGCCTTAAACAGAGATCGTATGCAAAAGTTACGACCCCGGGAAGTTGATGTACTCACTTACCCAAACAGGGCCCACATGACTTTTGGCGCTTCATCTCCTAGGGTTAGGTTTTTGGATGTATAGGGTTTTTGGCATTCCTTTTTATTGTAAAAAGGACTTCAGAGCCTCATTGTAACCATATTCTTGCAGATGCGAGTAGCCGTCACATCTCTTCTCAGAGATAAGCTGCCACCATTCTAGCGAGTCTTTCACTCTGTATTTTTACAGTCTCTATACATTTCTTTCATTACTAAAAATCATGTATTACTGTATATCTGTGTTTATGGTTGCATCTTTGATACATTTATGTTATCTTATTGAATATTTTCGATATCTCTGTGCATTTCTTTTTTATATCTCTGCTCGCATTTCGTGCCGAAAATAATCTGGATCAGTGGTATCAGAGCAGGCTGTTCTTGATCATTTTTTTAGTGCATGCCCCCGACGAGGTACGAGTATAGCAAGTTGGGTCTCGATCTTGTCTCTCTTGAAGATAATTGCTCTCGCACACCCAAGAAACCCTCAATGGCGGAAGAAAAGAAAAACAACGGAGCAGACGATCCTATCAATCTGTTGCTTGAGCAAGCTCTCACGCGACAAAGGAACGAAATGATGGAGAATTTTTCCCACATCCTTCAACGCCTGCCGATAACAGCAGGCACATCTTCATCAAGCGACCACTTTGGAGGCACCTTGCCTTTCAAGGTACAAGTTAATTTTGATATTCATGTATTTGAAGGACACATAGATGCAGAAGCCCTAGAAAAATGGTTAACTCTGCTATAAGGTTATTTCTCTGTTCACAATTTTTTCGACAAAGAAAAGATCACCTTCTCACTCCTTAAAGTTCTCCCTCATGTCAAACATTGGTGGAAACCTTACTGGGAGAAAAGTTCCACAGAGGAGTCTGGAATATACGGGGTCGATCCCACTTGGGATTTTTTTGTGGATGCGGTAAAGGAACAGTATTACCCTGTTGGCAACTATGAGGACCAGTACATGATATGGACCACACTACGGAAACAGAGGGTCCAAGAAGTTCCAAATTTCACCAATACCTTCCATACCTTGCACACCAAGCTGGGTATCAAAGACTCCGAGTGACATTTGGTTCTCAAATACCGTGGGTCTCTACACAGATACATCCAAACTGAAATGGGATTTCTGGACATCTCATCACTTGGTGCTGCTTATCGATATGCTGTTAAAATTGATAAGAAATTTAAGCACCAGAACAAACGGGAGTTCGGGTCTGAAAATCTATAACAACCAAAGTATGACAAAGATGGCCCTAACAAGAAGTCTCCCGAAAACCAGTCCAAGACACAAGAAAAGAAGGGTCACGAGAAGACAAATAAGGACACTGGAAAATGGTGCGAGTTCCACAAAATCCCCTGGCACAACACCGATGAATGTCGCTCAAAACATTCATTGGTGGCCGAGATCAAAGACAAAGAGACGAACCCTGATTTAGAATCTGATTCTGAAAACAATGGTAAATGACAGATCATTGACGCATACCCCACTGATATTGTCACAACCACAACAATTCAACCAGAAGAACCAACAGATCCTAAAGAGCGGGAGCACCTTTTCCATTCATAGATGTGGGTGAAGGGGACCCCACTGCATTTTATTGTTGATAGTGGAAGCCAGAAGAACCTCATCTCAGCAGAGGTTGTCACAGTTGGGATTGTCGACAACACCACACTCGTAGCCATACAACATCGAGTGGCTTCGCCAAGGATGAGATCTCCGTGTCATCCAACAATGTCGATTGTCATACGACATCCAACCCTTCAAGGATGAGGTATTATGTGATGTTTCCCCACTGGATGTCTGTGATGTTATCTCGGGCCAACCATATATGTGGAAGTGCCATGCTGTTTATGAGTCTCGACCCCATAGTGTCATTGTTTCTCTGGGGGGTCATCTCTACAGAATACCAAAGGTAGTTCCAACTATTGTTCCACCTAAAAAGTGCTGCAAGGTAGTATCTCATACTGCAAAATTTAGCTTCTTCACAATCTGTTCAAAAGGAGAACAGAAGGACACTGCAACCACTACAACCTTGCCCCAAGAACCTTCTATCAAATAGAAGCAAGTCAACAAGGTTGCAACAAAGCGCAAAGATTCCTTCTGCACATTGTCCTCTCATGTAGCCCGACTTGTTGAATGACCTCATCCTCAACAGGTTCATGACAAATTTCTATAAACTGAGTAGCACGACGTCTCCAACAAGGCAAGCAACTCACTAATATGCAGATTCAGTAAACACTTTTCCCTCTCCCCCGGGAACTTAATGCAATGGAGAGCATTGCTTCCTACGGAGGGAGAATTGATCCAGGTGGATATCGGTGGCCACCCACCTTTTTCGACTGGCTCAAAACAGTTTTATGGCAATTTTGGCAATTTACTATTTTTAGTAGTTTTTAACTTCCGGGGCCATTTTGAGGGCCCAAATGAAGGTTTTTTGAGATCGAGGTTCTCAATGATAGTTGAAGGCATGATTGAGTCCCCAAAATGAATCTCCTCGACAATACCTTTCCAACGAGCTATCACTCGCCTAAAACGAATATCATATGCAAACGTTACGACCTCGGGAAGTTGATGTACTCACTTACCCAAACGGGGCCCACATGACTTTTGGCGCTTCATCTCCTAGGGTTAGGTTTTTGGATGTCTAGGGTTTTTGGAATTCCTGTTTATTGTAAAAAGGCCTTCAGAGCCTCATTGTAACCATCTTCTTGCAGATGCGAGTAGCCGTCACATCTCTTCTCAGAGATAAGCTACCACCATTCTAGCAAGTCTTTCACTCTGTATTTTTACAGTCTCTGTAAATTTGTTTCATTAATAGAAATCGTGTATTAATGTATATTTGTTTTTATGGTTGCATCTTTGATACATTTATGTTATCTTATTGAATATCTGCGATATCTCTGTGCATTTCTTTATTATATCTCCGCTCGCATTTTTTACCGAAAATAATCTGGATCGGTGGTATCAGAGCAGGCTGCTCTTGATCATTTTTTTAGTGCATGCCCCCGACGAGGTCCGAGTATAGCAATTTGGGTCTCGAGCTTGTCTCTCTTGAAGAAAATCGCTCTCACACACCCAAGAAACCCTCAATGGTGGAAGAAAAGAAAAACAACGGAGCAGACGATCCTATCAATCTGTTGCTTGAGCAAGCTCTCACGCGACAAAGGGACAAAATGATGGAGAATTTTTCCCACATCCTTCAACACCTACCGATAACAACAGACACATCTTCATCAAGCGGCCACTTTGAAGGCACCTCGCCTTTCAAGGTACAAGTTAATTTTGATATTCCTGTATTTGAAGGACAGATAGATGTAGAAGCCCTAGAAAAATGGTTAACTCTGCTAGAAGGTTATTTCTTTGTTCACAATTTTTCTAACAAAGAAAAGATCACCTTTGCACTCCTTAAAGCTCTTCCTCATGTCAAACATTGGTGGAAACCTTACTGGGAGAAAAGTTCCACAAAGGAGTCTGGAATATACGGGGCCGATCCCACTTGGGATTTTTTTGTGGATGCGGTAAAGGAACAATATTACCCTGTTGGCAACTATGAGGACCAATACATGAGATGGACCACTGTATGGCAAGAGAAGGACCAAGTAGTTCCAAAGTTCACCAATACCTTCCATACCTTGCGCACCAAGCTGGGTATCAAAGACTTCGAGTGACATTTGGTTCTGAAATACCATGGGGCTCTACACAGATACATTTGGTTCTGAAATACCATGGGGCTCTACACAGATACATCCAGATGAATGTCGCTCAAAACAGTCATTGGTGGCCGAGATCAAAGACAAAGAGATGAACCCTGATTCAGAATCTGATTCTGAAAACAATGATAAAGGACAGATCATTGACGCAGACCCCACTGCTATTGCCGCGACCGCAACAATTCAACCAGAAGAACCAACAGATCCTGAAGTGGGGGAGTGCCTTTTCCATTCACAAATGTGGGTGAAGGGGACCTCGCTGCATTTTATTGTTGATAGTGGAAGCTCGAAGAACCTCATCTCAACAGAGGTCGTCAAATAGTTGGGATTGTCGACAACACCACACCCACAACCATACAACATCGGGTGGCTTCGCCAAGGACGAGATCTCCGTGTCAGCCAACAATGTTGATTGTCATACGACATCCAACCCTTCAA
>ML852701.1:14603-30155 GCA_009831015.1 Picea engelmannii | reverse complement strand
AGGCAGGTGAGAGAAAGGTTTGCATGGAAAGGCCTCAAGGAAGATGTGATGAAGCATGTCAAAGAATGCACTACATGCCAAGAAAACAAGGATGAGCACACGCACCCTGCAAGACTGTTGCAGCCTCTACCTATTCCAGAGCATAAGTGGGAAAGTATATCCATGGATTTCATCACCAGGTTGCCCAGAGCACAGGGGAAATATTTCATTTTTGTAGTGGTAGACAGGTTGACGAAGTTTGCACACTTTTTTCCCATAGCCACAGACTTCAGTGCAACACAGGTGGCCGAATTATTTTTCAGAGAGGTGTTCAGACTACATGGCCTACCCAAAACTATCATTAGTGACAGGGACAACAGATTCATGAGTACATTTTGGCAGGAGTTGTTCATATTAGTGGGTACGACATTGACTCCTAGTACTAGCTATCACCCTCAGACGGATGGTCAGACTGAGATAGTCAACAAATGGGTGGAAGGTTACCTCAGAAACTATGTAGCAGGACAACAGAAAGCATGGGTCAGATGGTTACATTTGGGAGAATATTGGTACAACACCACCCAACATATGTCCATTGGGATGTCACCTTTCAGAGCGTTATATAGATATGATCCTTTATCATTTGTGGAGATTGCATTTGGTGACAGTAGGGCTCTGATGGTACAGTATTGGATACAGCAGAGCCAAGACATCCTCAGGGAATTGAAGGATCATTTACAAAGGGAGAAAAACCAACAAAAGGTCCAAGCAAACAAGCACAGAGTTGATCGTACCTTTGAGGTTGGTGAGTTAGTCTATTTGAGGTTGCAACCATACAGGTAGGCCTCCATTAAAATAAGCGGAGCAGAGAAACTGCAGCCACGTTTATTTGGACCTTACAGAGTCAGTAGGAGGATAGGAGCAGTAGCTTGTGAGCTGGAGCTTCCACAGGGTAGAAAAATTCACAATGTCTTCCATGTCTCATGCCTTAAGAAAGCCCTCGGTCAACATGTCAGGCCTATTGAAGCATTACCTCCCATGGATGAGGAGGGACAACTTGTTTTGATTCTAGAGGAGGTGTTAGAAGTCCGAGACAAGAGGCTCCGAAATCGAAGCATCAAGGAGTATCTCATCAGGTGGAAGGATTTACCCATTGAGGATGCCACTTGGGAGCAGGAAAACGTGGTTAGGGAAGCAGGTTTGCAATTTCTTGAGGACAAGCAATTTCAAGCAGGGGAGACTGTAATGTCCCCCACCTCTTAGAGAGGTGAGGAGGAGACTCAGTGGCCTGGGCACCCCCACTAGGTAATAGTCTCACACTGAAGGGGGGGGAAGTCAAGAAGTTAAAAGTTATATTTTTAAGTTGACTTAAGAAAGGGAAAGGATAAAGGAGTAATAGATAACTCAACAGAAGACTAGAAGATTAACCCTGGGAGTTAACCTAACTCAACAAAGAATTAGAAGGAAAAGTATAAGTAAGAGGCTGGGGTGCACCTATTATTCATTCTAGTTTTGGATTAGCATTTGCTATTGCTCTTGAGTATTCAGTTTGGGGGTTTTGCTGTACAAACTCTTGGGAGCAACTCAGTGGTGAAATATCCACTGACCTTGTTCCACAGCTTGGTCTCGGGGATGAAAGACTCCTCCACACCATTCTAGTCTCAGGGTCAGTTTATCGAGGGAGGTTCGATCCAGCTTATCCTGAGGGCCTAGGGCCATTCTGACAGTTGGGTTTTGTTTGTAGGGGCATGACCATCAGTTTGAGGGATTTTCTGGAGGCTTATCATCATTCTACATTTGTCTGCAGATTGGGACGTCTCGGAGCCATAGGGGACATCCTGTGATTCAGTAAAACTCAGATCTAGGGAGATCTTCTTGAGATCTGAGCCTGAAACTTCTCCCACGAGATTCTCATAGCCCGATCTATATTCTTGGAGAGTTTCAGAGAATTTTACCTCTGATACCATCTTCTGTTGAGTTATCTATTACTCCTTTATCCTTTCCCTTTCTTAAGTCAACTTAAAATATAACTTTTAACTTCTTGACTTCCCCCCCCTTCAGTGTGAGACTATGACCTAGTGGGGGTGCCCAGGCCACTGAGTCTCCTCCTCACCTCTCTAAGAGGTGGGGGACATTACATATTCCATTATGATTGATAACATGTAAATGAAGGGTCCTTAAATCTAAAGGCAATCAATTTTTATAATTCAGTAAACGAGGATTGTATTTAATTCATGTACATTTTAAGACTGGGTTGGTAACTCGTCGTCTAATGGAAATCACTGGAGTATTTGGTTGTACTTAATGTCATGAAGTCTCAACCGTGGTTGGTCTATGTCAGAGTCCTTATGACTTGCATCTTCCCTAGAGGTCATCATTGTCCGTTGTTTTGTTGTACAGGGTCATAAACTTATGTGTGCTTAGTCTGCTAGTGTCGCGTGGGATGTAGACACCTCCATGTAGCCTTAATACATAAGTCTGTGTGCGTGATTTTTATGTGTAAAGAATCTGGTGCCGTATCAAGAGTCTCGGGCCCTTTAAAGGCAAGGTTCCACTCTTGCGACACACTTGACAGAGATTGCTAGTTTCTGCCTGAGCAGACGGCCAGGAGCCTATCTGACCTTCTCTCTCTCCGGAGCAGAGAACTAAGATTAAATGCCCTGCTTTCCTGTGCAGAAATAGTAAAATCTACCACTACGGATTCTTCCTTTGTGTTTTTACCGTGCATAACCCAAATGTCGTTAAACGTTTGTAGTTATTGTTGTCCGCCTTATGTCTATGGTCATTTATGCTTGCAGTTACTGTCGTGCGCCTTAAGCCTTCTGGTCGTGTTCATCGTAGTTGCGTCTTGTTGGTTGTCGAGTGGCGATGTAGAGTCAAGTGTGTATGTTCCTTTGTACACGCACGCACACACCTTAACCAAAAAAAAAAAAAAAAAATTGCACCTGTTAGAGAGTTGTTGTCGTAACGAGGAGGTCGTTACATATGGTATCAGAGTCGGTTCGACCCGTGACTTGGGATTCGCTACGGATTTCGTGACATGATTTGATTGAGTATACTGTTGTTGATCGAGTTGGTTATGTGCATGCACGGTAATCATGGTTAAAGGATGCCGCAGAGGTAGACGATGAGGTGCTAGGGGAGAAGGCGTGACGCCTCCAATGGAATCCATGCCTGAGGGGTCTAACCCCCAGGGAGGCGAGCAGGTTCTTGGACTGGAGAAGATAGCAGTTGGCGATGTGGTTGGGATGATGAGATCCTTTCAGCGCATGTCTGAGGCTCTGATCAGCCATTTGGACAGAGACGAGATCAGGGCGCCGACACCAGCTGAGGTTCCACCGCGCGCACCGGCCATTATAGGTAGCATTCACCGTGAACTCGAGAAGGTTAAATTTCCTGAGTTCTTTAGTGCCCCGGATGGCATAGCCTCCAAGGCATGGTTGGATAATATGGAGATGTGCTTCGCACTTTGCGATTATACCTCCAACATGAAGGTCCGCATGGAGGTATTTCAACTGAAGGGGAGTGCTCTTCTATGGTGGAAGATGCTCCTGCCGCAATTGAACATGGCCATTGAAGACATGTCATGGGAACTATTCGAGGAACAGTTCTGAGAGAGGTACATTTCGGAGGAATTCATTGAGTGTCAGCTCAATGAGTTCAACGCGTTACGACAAGGAGGTTGTACGGTGCCCGAGTACGAGGCACGTTTTATGGAGCTGCTCCGGTATGCTCCGCACCTTAACACTGAGAAGCTCAAGGTCAACCGGTTCGTGTTGGGCCTTAATGACAGCCTGCGTGAAAAGGTTAGGATCTTGATGCCTAAAACCTTGCACGGCGCTGTCCAAAATGCCCTCATAGCAGAGGAGGAGCTTATAAGTGGGGGTCATACCAGGGCAGGGTTCTTTTGGTACGCCGCAGCATCAGACACCAGCGAGACATACGCTGGGACATCATGGCTTCCAGAGGGGATCCACTTTTTCTACACCTCTACGACCACTGCCTTAGCAATAGACACCTTATCGAGGACCACACCACCAACAGCAGCGTCGCCCGCAGCAGCAGCAATTTAGGCCTGTTCAGCAGAACAGACTAGGGTTTCAGGCTGGTAGGTAGTCCTCTTCTACTTCGGGTACCAGGACTACTGGGCCAAAGAAGGGGTGTTGGACGTGTGGGGAGCCGGAATACTAGCACGACTGTCCTATGGAGAGGACCAAGGTTTCCATATCAGTCGGACCCGCTACCGTGAGAGATATGGGCAAGGCCCATCGGATTCATGCAGCGGTGAATAACCACCAGGCAGAGCACTAGTCGACTGTGCTCGAGACGAAAGGTATTGTCACTGACCAGACCCTTAGTATTTTGATAGACCCAGGAGCTACTGAGAGTGTCATTTCTGGTGCAGCACTAAAAAGGATTAAGGTAAAGGCAGTCGAACAGGATGAGTTTAGTTTCATGGAGATGGCTTCGGGAGCCAAACAAAAGGTTGGAGGAAAGGTTACAGGCTGTGCCCTTAACCTAGGAGAGTTTGTCATGAGGGTCAACTTGTACATCACGATCTTAGGATCTTATGATGTCGTGATCGGTATGGATTGGTTGGAAACGCATGAGGAGATACTCAACTGTAAGACAAAACGGTTGAGCTTGGTTGATGACGAAGGACAGAGACGTGTGATTGTAGGAAGGAACCAGGGAGTTTCCTTGCGGTTCGTCTCTTCCTTACAGTTACTGAAGAGTATGCGCAAAGGGTGCAAACTTTATGTGATCCTCATGCTAAACGAGAAGGGAGTAGCGGAAGGTCTATAACACCTTCCAGTGGTGAAGGAGTTTGTGGACGTATTTCCAGAGGAGTTGCCTGGGATGCCACCAGAAAGGGAACTGGAGTTTACCATAGACCTGAAACTTGGAACTGAACCGATAGCAAGAATGCCTTATCGGATGTCGAACCTGGAGTTGCAAGAGTTGAAAATGAAACTAAAGGAGTTGTTGGACCTGGGACTAATACGTCCTAGTGTGTCACTATGGGGTGCACCAGTTATTTTCATACGAAAGAAGGACGAATCATGGAGGCTTTGCATTGACTACCGTCAACTGAACAAGGCCACGATCAAGAATCAGTATCCCTTACCAAGAATTCATGATCTATTCGATCAAATGAAGGGTGCGACGGTGTTATCTAAGATCTATTTGCGATCCGGGTATCACCAATTACGGATCAAGGAGGATGACATCCCTAAGACCACCTTTAAGATGAGATTTGGACATTACGAGTTTACTATTTTTCCATTTGGACTGACAAACGCCCCAAGTGTATTCATGAGTTTGATGAACGGGGTGTTCCGTGAGTATTTGGACAAGTTCATCCAAGTATTCATTGACGATATTTTGATCTACTCTCGGACGACGAAGGAGCATGACGATCATTTGTGCTTGGTACTACAATGTTTACGAGAACACAAGTTGTATGGGAAATTGTCCAAATGCTCTTTTTATCAATCAAGGATTCACTACTTAGGGCATGTCATCTCCGACGAAGGTATCACCGTGGATCCAGCCAAGGTTGAGGCTATTATGGAATGGAATGCACTGACGAATGTCACAAAAGTGTGTAGTTTTATGGGTTTAGCCGGATACTATCGATGGTTTGTCGAGGGTTTTTCGAAGATAGAAAATCTGATCACAGAATTGCAGAAGAAAAACAAGAAGTTTGTTTGGACCGAGAAATGTGCGGAAGATTTTCGGAGGCTTAAAGAGTTGTTGACATCCGCACCGATACTAAAGGTCCCTGACATGGATGCAAACTTCTTGGTATGCACTGACACATCCAAGGAAGGCTTAGGCAGAGTCTTGATGCAAGACGAACAAGTGATTGCTTACATTTCGAGGAAGCTAAGAAGGCATGAGGAGAACTACGTGACGCATGACTTGGAGTTATTAGCCATCGTTTATGCCTTGAAGGGTTGGAGACACTACCTTGTTGGATGAAAATTTGAATTAAAGACTGATCATTGTGGGCTACAACACATTTTCACGCAAAGCGACCTGAACGCACGACAACGACGTTGGTCGGAATTGCTTAGCGAGTACGACTTCGAGATTACTTACATAAAGGGAACAGTGAACTGAGTGGCGAATGCTTTGAGTCGGAGGCCGTGCATCTTTTCGGTATTTCCTCTTCAAACGAATCTGCGTGAGAAGATTCTCACTTTACAGCGTGACGATGACTGGTACAAAGAAGTCGAAGATTTTATCGGACAAAACACTATGATGATACCACGATATGAGGGATATTCATTGGATAGCAATGGTTTATTGAGGTTTAGAAGTTGGATTTACGTACCGCCAAACGACGAGTTGAAGATGTTGATCCTGAGTGAGGCTCATAGAGCAGTTTACGTGGCTCACCCGGGAGTTACGAAGATGAGGGAAGACCTTAAACCATTATTCTTTTGGAAAAGAATGAAGGCCGACATAGTCAACTTTGTGGCTAGATGTCTAGAGTGTCAGCAGGTAAAGGCTGAACATAGACACCCGACAGGTTTACTTCAACCACATGCCATTCTGGAATCGAAATGGGAAGTTATTTCGATGGATTTCATTGTTGGATTGCCACTGACGGCAAGGAGACACGACTCGATTTTTGTAGTAGTAGACACTCTGACGAAGAGTGCTCACTTTATTCCAGTGCGTACAACATATCAGGCACCTGACATGGCTAGAGTTTTCATCAGTGATATTGTGAGGTTGCATGTCATGCCTAAGAAAATTATATCCGATCAAGGATCGATGTTTACTGGACGATTTTGGATGAGTTTCCAAGAGGTCTTGGGAACCCAACTTAATTTTAGTACCGTGTATCACCCAGAGACTCATGGACAGACTGAACGAACAAACCAAACCTTGGAATACATGTTGCACATGTACGTGATGGACCAACAAAAGCGTTGGGAGGAATTATTGCCTCCAGTAGAGTTCGCTTACAACCACAGTTACCAGGGCACGATTAAGATGGTTCCTTTTGAGTTCCTTTATGGGCGACCATGTCAGACACCCTTGAGTTGGGATCGGCTTAAGGATAGGGTCCTGGTAGGGCCAGAAGCAATCCAAGAAATGGAAGAGAAAATGAAAACCATAAGACAAAGGATAAAAGAAGTGCAGGATTGACAGAAGAGTTGTGTCGATGAGAACCGAGTCGATCATAGTTATGAGGTCAGTGATCGAGTCTTCTTGCGGGTTAAACCGCATAAGAGTTCGATCAAGTTTGGAAAGGGAGATAAACTCTCTCCTTGGTTCATGGGACCTTTCGCAATTGTGGAGAGAAAGGGGCCCATGGCCTATCAACTAGCCTTGCTTGATTCTTTGAGGCGTATGCACGATGTTTTTCATGTATCTATTTTGAGACATTATGTTAGTGATCCTACACACATTATTGACATAAGTTCCTGGCAGGTATCGGACGAGGGAGCGCTCACAGCTGAGCCGGTCCACATCTTAGATCATCGCGTTCGACAGTTACGACGTCGAACGGTAGATCAAGTCAAGGTCCAGTGGGACAGTTATAGTCCGCACTCGGGGACCTAGGAGGACGCATATGATATGCGTCAGCAGTTTCCATTTTTGTTTTATAGATAGACTTATGATACTGTGATACTTTTATTTCTGCATTTATACTGAGAAACTTTGGGACGAAGTTTAGACCAAGAGGGGGTGTATGTAACATCCCTCTCTGGTGCACTGAGAAAACTTATTAATTGAGGACACTTGCTCGCAAGTGATCTGGACTTTTATGATGTTAGACCATTTATACTTGATTATGATGTGATTGAAAAACGACATGATGTGTTACTATTTGATATAGACAGGTGCTATTGACTCAGTTTTATTGAGTGTGCAGGGTTTGTGACCTTGAGGATGCAGAGGCATCGATAGAACCCCCTTGGACTCTGAACTAAGTCAGGGAGTGTGCTTTTTGGGTTGATTTATTTACTATGATATTTCATTGATTTGATGATTTGATGTTGACATTTCTGACATGATGGTTGATGATGCAGGATGACGATAGCTTGCCGACTAGACTCACATATGGAGTAAAGGGGCCACACACGAGTTCCAGAGAGGTTGAGGGAGAGGGGTGGACATCAACCCTGCCACCGCCTACTAGAACTCCCACCATGGATCAAACTGTAGGTTAACGATTAACTAGTTCGAGAGGATCCACAATGCCGTGAGGGCAGACTGTGACAGTTGCTCACGATGATTCTAAGGGGCATGCAATAAGGTGGGGGCCTTATTCCTTAGAACCCTTAGTCTCCCATGAGTTCACCTGGTGGAGTGTTGACTCCAGGGGTTATAGATGTCTACCAATCAGTCCAGTTGGTGAGTGGCACCCTTGGAGCACGTGGTGCATCCTGAAGGGCACGTCGCACAAAAGAAACAAAAGAAGCGAGTGGAACCCTTGGAGCACGTGGTGCATCCTGAAGGGCACGTCGCGCAAAGGAAACGAATGAGGTGAGTGGCACCCTTGGAGCACGTGGTGCGTCCTGAAGGTCACGTCACATTTATTTGGATGAAGGAAACAAACCTAAATAGCCCTAAGACAATAACGCCTTAAGAAATTCTTAAACAACTTCCCTAACCCAGTGTCGCCCAGTTCAGAATCTAGTACTAAGTCTAAAACTTTTAGGGTAAAATTTTAGTCTAACCCTAAGAGCAGACCCTGGAATAAAAATAAAAAAAGAAACAAAAACCCACCTAAGTAATAGTTGGGTCTTCAAAAATTCTTGGGGCAATGACGAGGGTAAGATTTAAAGCAAATCTAATAGTTTAAAACTTTGCAAAGAAGAAATTAATTCCTAACTGGTGGGAGAATGACATCACCTAGGTAGTGTAACATAAAGAAAATTCCAAAAAAAAAAACTAAGACCATTATCCTCTCATTATCCATGTCTACATTATTAAACTATCCTCCATCACCTTAATCTTCTAGTATCCTTTTCCCATTTACATGTCCATTTCACATTACTAAATCACCATCGATCCCCTTAATTTCTCATTATTCCTCCTTTATGCTATACATCTACATTCCCATATACATGTTTGTCATCACTCTAATCTCTCATCATCCTATATAGGTATATTAATGATAAATTAAAATGATGGATAATGATAAATGAAAATGATGAATAACATGCATGTAAATAGGAAAAATAAAAAAATATATATATTTATATTATAAACAAATTGTCGTGTATTCCATAATCTCTAATTTATAGAATGAAGAAAATTAATAATGGATTCTCTTCCGTTAATTTATTAGTCCCTATCGCCTCTACCATTAATAAAGAGTGTCGAATTTAAAAATAAAATGAAAATATTAATTAGCACTTTTACTTTTTGGGTTAAAAAAAAGAAGGAGAAGGGAACAAAAAAAATTAGGGAATGAGTTTTTAAGAAAAAGAAAATAATTTATGGAGAAGGGTAGGGATGAGTGACACTTGTAAAAGAGAGAAATTTTTAGGGTTTCATTAAAAACTTAAAAGAAATAGGATTTAGGGTTTTGAGAGAGGATAAAAGAAAGGGAGAAGGGGGAAAATGGGGGGATCTGCTATGAGGTATTGTTATGCTGCCAAAATTTAAAAATGGACTGATTGCTTGTGAGGAGTTGGGGGATTTCTCAGCAGTGATAGAGTGGTAGCTCAGCCTTGAAGGCGACCTGGGAAGCTAGGTTACTGTCTGGATTGTGTGTGGCCCCTTTGCGGCTTGGGGGACTGAGGGGGAAGCAGAGTACCCCTAGCGATTGACTGGGAGGTATCGATGTAGTCTCTATGGTCGGCAAGCAACAAGGCAATAGAGCGACAAGGAGCATAGGAGTCATTGCGGCAAGCAACAAGGCAACGGTATGCTCATGTACTTAGTAGAGTAGAGTGCTTAGTTATTCACTGCTGAGATTATGATTACATGGATGTAAAATGTCATTTCCTTGTCCTTTAAACTCTGCAAGAAGAAAAAAAAGGGGGGTATTTTTTGAAGATTTTCAATTTTATAATTAGTATAGTTTTAGGGTTTCTGGTAAATTTGTTTTGGGTTTATGTTATTTCGTTTTTACTTTGCCCTGGGCGTTTTTATATTTCCAGGGGCATTTTTTAATTGCTGGGGGCGTTTTTACTTTGCCCTGGGCGGTTTTATATTGCCGGAGGCGTTTTTACTTTTCCCTGGGCATTTTTATATTGCCGGGGGCGTTTTTACTTTGCCCTGGGCGTTTTTATATTGCCGGGGGTGTTTTTACTTTGCCCTGGGCGTTTTTATATTGCCGGGGGCGTTTTTACTTTGCCCTGGGCATTTTTATATTGCCGGGAGCGTTTTTACTTTGCCCTGGGCGTTTTTATATTGCCAGGGGTATTTTTATATTGTCGGGGGTGTTTTTACTTTGCCCTGGGCATTTTTATATTGCCGGGGGCGTTTTTATATTATCAGAGGCGTTTTTACTTTGCCCTGGGTGTTTTTATATTGTCAGGGGCGTTTTTACTTTGCCCTGGATGTTTTTATATTGCCGGGGGCGTTTTTATATTGCCGGGGGCATTTTTATATTGCCGGGGGCGTTTTTACTTTGCCCTGGGCATTTTTATATTGTCGGGGGCATTTTTACTTTGCCTTGGGCGTTTTTATATTGCCAGGGGAATTTTTATATTGTCGGGGGCGTTTTTACTTTGCCGTGGGCGTTTTTATATTGCCGAGGGCATTTTTATATTGTCGGGGGCATTTTTACTTTTCCCTGGGAGTTTTTGTATTGCCGGGGCATTTTATATTGCCGGGGCGTTTTCACCTTGCCGTGGGTGTTTTACCTTTCTAATGGGGTTTTTACATTTTCCTGTGGGCATTTATAAATGTATGGGCATTCGTTTTTCAGAAATCTTATGGGCATTTGTTTTTCAAAAATCTAATGGGCACTTCGTTTTTGTATGGGCATTTCATTTATAAATGTATGGGCATTCGTTTTTCAGAAATCTTATGGGCATTCATTTTTCATAAATCTTATGGGCATCATAAATGTATGGGCATTCATTTCAGAAATCTTATGGGCATTCGTTTTCAGAAATCTAATGGGCATTTCGTTTTTGTATGGGCATTTCATTTATAAATGTATGGGCATTCGTTTTTCAGAAATCTTATGGGCATTCGTTTTTCATAAATCTTATGGGCATTCGTTTTTCATAAATCTTATGGGCATTATAAATGTATGGGCATTCATTTTTCAGAAATTTTATGGGCATTCGTTTTTCAGAAATCTTATGGGCATTTGTTTTTCAGAAATCTAATGGGCACTTTGTTTTTGTATGGGCATTTCATTTATAAATGCATGGGAATTCGTTTTTCAGAAATCTTATGGGCATTCATTTTTCAAAAATCTTATGGGCATCATAAATGTATGGGCATTCGTTTCAAAAATCTTATGGGCATTCATTTTCAGAAATCTAATGGGCATTTCGTTTTTGTATGGGCATTTCATTTATAAATGTATGGGCATTCGTTTTTTAGAAATCTTATGGGCATTAGTTCTTCAGAAATCTTTATATTCTATTGTCGTAGTTAGTGATTTACTGTTGCCCTTGTTCCCTTGTTGTGTAATAAAAGTCCCCCTTGAAAACTACCAACATCTTTTTAAGTAGCCCTTTATTAACCCTTTTACCATTCTAGAAATTGTGCCTTGAAGAAAACCATAGTAGTTGTCTCAGAATTTAGTGTTTCCCCTTTTATTGTTAATAATTAGATATGTTTCTGGAATTTGTCGTTTTTTATGATATGATCGGGCATATTAGTGGAAAAAATATTGCTATTGTAATGTACGTTGTTTTAGTAATTAGAAAAAGACATCTTCATGGTAATTGTTAATTTAAATATAGAGGTAATGTCAATGATTGTTGAATATGTAAGGGTAATGGTATTACCCCTAAATCAAATTGGATGTTAGAGTTAGATCAAGTTAAATTGTAGTAATATGGTGTTTTTTTTTTATTGCAAGATTGTGTGGTCAGTATAATGACTATATGTTGTTAAGGAAACCGGAAGTGTAAAGTGATCATTAGTTAAATTACAATGCCTTGAATTTCTTCTACAATCCATTTTACAATATGTTTCCCATGTGAATTTTCGTGTTAATCAACGTTTATTATATTGCTATGTTTTGCAATGAAATCCTATTAGTTTAAATCACTATGATGTTCTATTATAAAGGTAAATGCATGGTTATCATGGTCAGGTCCTTGGTAGTTCCTTTGATTCTATCAACAAACAAAGGTAAGTCATCATTATGGTAATTACAATGATTTAGTGATATAAAGGCGATGATATGGGTATTCCATTATGATTGATAACATGTAAATGAAGGGTCCTTAAATCTAAAGGAAATCAATTTTTATAATTCAATAAACGAGGATTGTATTTAATTCATGTACATTTTAAGACTGGGTTGGTAACTCGTCGTCTAATGGAAATCACTGGAGTATTTGGTTGTACTTAATGTCATGAAGTCTCAACCGTGGTTGGTCTATGTCAGAGTCCTTCTGACTTACGTCTTCCCTAGAGGTCATGGTTGTCCGTTGTTTTGTTGTACAGGGTCGTAAACTTATGTGTTCTTAGTCTGCTAGTGTCGCGTGGGATGTAGACACCTCCATGTAGCCTTAGTACATAAGTCTGTGTGCGTGATCTTTATGTGTAAAGAATCCGGTGCCGTATCAAGAGTTTTGGGCCCTTTAAAGGCAGGGTTCCACTTTTGTGACACACCTGACGAAGATTACTAGCTTCTGCTTAAGAAAACAGCCAGGAGCCTATCTGACCTTCTCTCTCTCTGGAGCAGAGAACTAAGATTAAACGCCCTGCTTTCCTGTGCAGAAATAGTAAAATCTACCAATATGGATTCTTCCTTTGTGTTTGTACCGTGGATAACCCAGATGTCGTTAAACATTTGTAGTTATTGTTGTGCACCTTATGTCTATGGTCATTTATGCTTGCAGTTACTGTCGTGTGCCTTAAGCCTTCTGGTCGTGTTCATCGTAGTTGCGTCTTGTTGGTTGTTGGGTGGCGACGTAGAGTCAAGTGTGTATGTTCCTTTGTACATGCACGCACACACCTTAACCAAAAACAAAAAACAAAAATTGCACCTGTTAGAGAGTTGTTGTCGTAACGAGGAGGTCGTTACACTCCAGGTGGGCACGTTGGTTGGGGTTGTGGATGTTTCCCTATAGGGGTTTTACAATGTGAAAAACATTGGTGTGTTGATCTTTGATATGGTTGTGTGAGTGGTTACTGAAGGTGTTTGTACTATGTTGGAATACTTATGTTGTTGAACAAAAACTGGACTATCAACACCCAACTCATAAATTGAACCATTTAAGTCTACCAATTTGGAAGTGGGAAGAAATCATAATGGATTTCATTTTAGGTTTACCTAATATTGCAAAGACTAATGATTCTATCCTAGCAGTAGTCGACCATTTGACTAAGATAACACATTTCATTCTAGTTAGGACTACTCATTAGGGATGTGATATAGATTTTATGCTTATTTTAGAGGTGGTGAAACTGTGTGGTAGGAAAATATAATTGTGTCAAATCAAGAGTTGAACTTTACTTTGAAATTATAGTAGAGTTTGTTCCATGAATTGCATATGAAGTCAATTTTCAATACAACTTACCATCCATGAACAAATGGCCAAACAAACAAATTTAACTAAAGTTTGGAGGATATTATGTAATGAATCAACCCATGAGTTGGGGATACTTCCTCCCATTGGTGGAGTTTTCTTATAAAAATGATTACTATCATTCTCTCAAGAAGAGTCCATTTGAAGCATTGTATGGATACAAATGTAGTTCAACGGTTAGTTGGGACAATTTGCAAGCATAATTGACTGAAGGAAGTGGCACCTTGGAAGCCCCAAGCATAATATTGAAGCATAATATTTGAAATTTCCACATTAAGGACAACCTCTAGCCTCAATTTAGAGTTTTCATCATCTCAAAAGGAGAGAATGTAGCACTTGAATGCCTTGGATGAGTACATGAAACAAACATTGTTCCATACTAAAGTAGTTCAAGTACATAGTAAGAAATGGCATGCCAAGATCATAAAGAATAAAAGTTTCAAGGAAGGGGATTGGGCACTCCTATATGATTCAATGTTCAAATATTTTAAAGAAAAATTAAGGACAAGATGGTTGGGTTCCTACACAACTTAAAAATGCTATGACAATGGATTAGTGAAGATAAGAACCATATATGAAGAACACATCCCTCTCCTAGTAAGCTTCAGGATCAATATCTACAAAATATCTCTATCCAAGGAACAATTTGTTGGAATATTGGTTGTTGTCATTGATGTCAACCCTAGTCATGGGTTTTGGACCGCTAGATTGATGAAGGTATTTGGAAATGAAGGACAATGTACATGCATATACAACACCCATGGATGGATAGTATGCATCATGTTCTTTCCGGTGGTATGTGACACATCACGTGGATCCTCATGGTTGAGGAGAAATGAATTTCTGAAGATGACAAAGTGAATTGAAGAAGGAAGTACATGTAGGCCCTGAAGACAATTAAAGAAAGGAATTACAAAATAAGAAAGTGTCAAGTCGGACCTAATGTTAAAAGAAGTGACATAAATGGTATAAATAAATATCATTATACATTCATTTGATATACAAGTCGAATTTCAGAGGAAATCAGTAGTAAAGAAGGTCGGATTTCAAGGGAGGATGAAGTCTTTTGGTGATGTGTTCTAAGGTATGTTATTTTCAGGTCATCTTACCATTTTTTCTATAAATTTTCTTCTATAATTATTCAAATGGTGAAATTGATATGGTATTGAGAAGACATATCAAGGTCCCTGTGGTAAAATTTTCAACTCTTGATACACTATAATTATGGAGATAAACTCTGTGGAAGATAGGGTTTTTGACCAGTCCAGAAGCTAGTCAATAAACAGGTGTTCCGGGGAAAACAATCATAACTTCTTCATCGAGAATCCAAATGATGTGGGAAAAATTGAATTGGAAATAATATGGACTGTAGTGTCTTTTGTGTGAGCTATAGAATTGGATGTTAAATATTGAGCATGGGGAATTCTGTACAAGTTTGGTCTCCTGAATAAACCAAAATTGAACAAGGTCTACCATTCTCTCTATAACTTCCTTTTGGGGAGGATTCAAGGAGTGAAACTTGGAGAAGTTTCAGAGAATAAACTGAATAATATTATCTATAGGATCAGAGTATTCCAAGAATTGAATAATTTTAGAAATTGAAGAAGTCTTAGGAAGCATTATCAGGTTATATGTGATGGCTGGTTGATGGTGATGATTTAATGTGAAGTTTTATTATCTCTCATATATTCTTGGGAGGAAGGAATGGGAAAGGATGCAGAGTTCAACTATCTCTTGATATTGGAGGATTGTATCTTCCTTTTGGAGGTTTATCCCTCCCTTTACACTTGGAAGCTGTAGCTACCTTTGGAAGTCATTACTTCCCTTGAACAATAACTATTGATTATTTCTCATATATTGTGCATGGTGTATT